>PVKM010017974.1:0-25430 GCA_004027735.1 Carollia perspicillata
ATTGAGTATGCACATATGAACCCACCGAGAACAGGCACACGATTCCCAGCCAAGTAAGAAGATACAGAGGAGCAGATAAGACACGGGCCTTCCTGCAACGTTATGATGACGCTGGGAAACTGCTGGGTCCCCATTGTCCTCAGGGAATAGGTGAGTCTGCAGAGTGGAGATAGGGAGGGCTGAACTGCTCAACCGCAGAAAATTAAAAAGAGAGATCCCTGGCTGGGGCATCCATTTAAACCGATCACACACTTCCCCGATTTTTAAGTGGACCACTGACTACCGTTCTGGGAGGGTGCTGCATTGCCTCTGAGATCGTCCCGTCCAGCGTGGTGCTATCTATCCCACAGCCCTGCTCTCAAGGATACCTGTGCAGACAAGTGCAGACAAGACGGCTAGAGTCTGCACTAAATGGCACGCATCCTCCCTGCTTTGTGAGTTAATTGGGCTGATATTTACCGTCCTTTGCTTTGTTTTTACTGTCCTCTCTTAAAGTCAGGTTGTCAGCTATTATTTTCTATTTCTCCCTGGTGTTTGGGGTCTTTGCCTACTACGAATCCCCTGGGGCTTCACAGGCATTATCATTCGTTTGAGCAAACACACAGTGAGTGCTCTTATTTTGAGGTATACTGTGCAGCCTGCAACTTGGAAGCTGTGAGGTCTCCTCTCAGGCTGTGTAACATCAGGGTCTTTAGCCATGGGGTGACCTCTAGCAAACAAACAGCCCTCTTTAAGATACAACTCCCCAGTCTGTGAATTAGGGATAATCACAATGCCTACCTCAGAGGTCTGTTGTGGGGAATCAATTGAAGGATGAAGGTAACTAGTGGATATTGTTTTATTTATAGGTAGCTTAGAGTCTGGAACTGGAGATAAGACTCATAGATAAAGTATATCCCACTTCTTGGCCAAGAAGTGGGGTACCAAGGAAGAGGTGATGAATTGGAGGCTTGAAGAACACGGATAATGTTTTGGAAGGGGACAGAAAGATAACCCAGGCAGAAAGGACAGGGAGGTAGCACAGATTCTGGGAATGAAAGGGCTTGTGCATGGGAAAAAACAGCCATTCGAACGGAAGGACCCCGAGAAGCAGCTTGAGGTGGGTCGAGAAACAAGCTGAGTCTAGGCCAGGGGTTTGCAAGCTACAGCCTGCCAAGGGCCGCACTGGCCAGCAGCCTACTTTCATACAGCTTGAGAGCTAAAAATGGTTTTGGCCTTTTGAAAAATTATATGAGATACATGTTTGTGCCCACGAATAAAGTTTTATTGGAATACAGTCATTACCTTTCATTTAGGTGTCATTTCTGGCTGCTTTCTGGCTACAGAGGTAGAGCTGAGTAGTTGAGACAGAGGTCTAGGATATGCAGAGCTCAAAATAGTTACCGTTTTGTCCTTTTATAGAAAATGTTTATTACTGATCTCTGGTCTAGACACTAAAGTGATCTGAATGCTTACCTGAGGTGTTACACGTCAACCTGTAGGCGACAGAGAGACACGGAGCTGGGGAAACGGCAGGATCAGGAACTCAATGGCCCTGTTTCTGATGACCACAGTCTCTCCCTCCCCTGCCCTTCATTAAGCACCCATCTCCCCCACGATGGCCTCCAAACACAGGCTTCCGGCAACCTTATCTTTTGAAGAGACAAATGCATTCTCCTCCCTTTTCATGTTGAGGATTTTTTCTAAAAAAAATATTCAGACAGGCTTTCTACCTTACATACTAAGTGCAGGGAGCTCTGGGCCCCACACTAATCAGACTGGGTGCCATTCTGTAAGTCATTTTGTGCAATTTCTTGTTCTCTCCCTGAAAGAAGAAGAATTACTTTGATAGATTAAAGCCGTTTCCTTCCTTATTGGAATGGGTGTTTTTCCTCTTTCTCCAGGCTCTTATCCACAGTCTCTTGATGCCTCTCAGGTAGGGAGGCCCTAAGTTTTCCCAGCCACAATTTCCTATCACCACTTACCCTACAGGGTCTCATTGTGGAAGGAGGGGGTCTCTGGCTGGGGTGGGAAATGGAAGGGACCGGACGGTGACCTGCTCCTTTCTGCTGTGGTTTTGTGTTGTCAAATATGTTTGACTCAGAGGCAGGTGTCCCTGGTTGTGGGTCAAAGGGTTTTTTTTTTAACACTGGCCTTGGCCAGGGCTATACACAGGCATGTGGAGACTAATTGGGCTCCCACTGTGGAATAAACTGGACATCGAGTTCAGTGAATTTTAAACTAAATAGCTACATTTATACTCCCTCAGAATATACAGACATTGTATGAGTAAAGGCCTGGTTTTAATCGACGATTCCTCCTTACAAGTATTTTGATGAACTTGGTAGTGCTATAGCGTAGATAAAATATCTTTATTTATCTATTCATAGTGTTTATGCATTTTTCTATTCATACTATTGGTTGCAAAACTGTATTCCCAAAAGAAACAATTAGTGCTGGATTTTAAATTCCACCTGGGCACACTGTTACACCTTTCACACTAATCTAAGCGTTCACAGTTTCAGGGACTACTTCATCCAGTCTTGGCTCCCAAAAGAAGAGAAGCAACTGCCCGAATCTTTCCTTGAGAGTGTAGCATCTCCTAGGTGTGTTCAGGGTTATAATGCAGTTCTTTTTAGAATCTCAAGCCCTTGGAGCTTCCTGTGAAGAGTTATTTTTTTTTGTTCTTAGAGGGGTTCACCTAGGGCTACCACACTACTTTGTATGGAATATTATTCTGGGCATCAGGGCTACAAAAATGAACAAGTCAGCGTCTCTAGATCTGAGAAGCTTAGAACAGTGAGAAAGACAGACACATCTAAAAGAAAAAAGGAGCTGTGTGGGATAAGCTAAAGGCTTAGGCAAAATATCTGGGAATGTGAAAATCAGCAGGTATCATGAGGATCTGGGGAAGGGAGTGGAGGGAAAAGCTATCCAGAGGAGACAGGACCTGGGATCAGGCTTGAGATAGGAGAGGAACTCTTGCATGAGCTCTGAGCTTTGGGAGAGTTCAGACATGGGCCTGAGCACATGCAAAGGCCCTGAGACAATTCATTCACTTAATTTATTTGCTCAACCATTCAAGAAAAAAAGCAAAACAATTTTTGAGGGGCATCGTCAGGCATGATGCATTGGGTATGCATGAAGACAAATTACATGTTTGGGGAAACAGGGTGTGTCTTATATATTGGTATTAAGGGGTGGCTGCATAAGATGAATCTGGAAAGTGCTTCAGGACACATTACACAGCATTTCAGAAACGAGTAGAAGGTATTTCGGAGCAACGTAGAGATCCTAAAATGTGTAAGAAAGGGAGGGGCTCAATCCATACAGTGCAATGGGTACTCGTTGAGAGGGTCCTGAAAGATGAAGTAATAGATAAATAGGATCCCTGACAGGCTCAGGCCTCCCCCTCCCCCTGCCATCACCAACCAAAGACCACTCTCCAAACCATCCACTTCGCCCTGGCTTTGAAGATTTCCTCAGAGCCTGGAGTCATATCAGCCTGCCTTTGGTGTCTTTGTTATGATAGATAATTGGTACCAAATCCATTTTGGGAGGTTGTTTTTCTTCCCCGACATACATCACAGGATATTTTTATAGCTTGATGAATCTCACACATCTGTGTAATCACACAGTTTCCAGAGATCCAGATGTTCCCCAGAGCACCTCTGGCTCCTGTGCTCTTGCAAACATTTGCTGTAAACACCAAAGGCTGTTTGTTGGTTTTAATGTTCTAGCTCATCTCATTACTCAGTGAAGGTGAAAGATTGAAGCCAGATAGTGTTGCCAGTAAATGTTTTCGTCCCTAATGCATCTATTTCTAGTGACTGATTAGTATGCAGTGGGGCCCACGGACCGAGGCTGTCTAAATGGCCAATCGTGCTCTGCGGTATGGCTGCGGTATGGAGAGGGAAGTCAGGCTGGGTGCACAGAGTCCCTTCTGCTTTCTGGCCTGAGGTCCTCAGTGGAATGGAGGGCTCGGCCAGCTGAGATGAGACAGGGAGAAACAAGGGGCCAGTATCATGCCCCGTACCACTGGGTTCCTGGGGTGATTCTAAAAAAAACCAAGTAAGTGTAAACTGTTTAACTGTACCTGGAATATGGAAACATTTCAACCAAAAGGTGACTATTATTATTACTACTGCAGCCATTAATCCATAATAGAAGACATGCACACCCTGTCTTTAATCAACTCTGTGGTACTGGAATTTAATTGCAAGCCGAGGAAAGAGAACTGGAATGAGAGTTGGGGCTTGGCCTGGAGCCTCCTATAGTCTTGGGCAAGCCTTTCCCTTCTTCAGGTACCAGGTTGTTTATTTGTAAAGTGAGGAGTTGCCTTCAATGATAGCCAAGGGCCCTGCCAGCTCCACTGGAGATGATTCTCTTAGTTTAAGGGGCTGTTATGAGGTAAAAGAAGAAGAAGCATCCCTAACCCAAAAGACTATTAACTGATCACCTGAAATGTAGAGTGCAGATGCTTTTCCTCTAGCGAGCTTTAAACAGTAGGTAGGAGGTAGTTTTGGGTGAAGAGCCTCCCCCCACTCTGTTCCTTCTGCCGGAAGTCCCTTTCCAACCTGCTCTCTCTGTTCAACTCCTACACCTGAATGAGACTTTTCTTTGCCCGTCCAGTGACTCCCACCAATGGGCAAACTAGGCGTCTTCTCTTACTATGTTGCTCAGCATCACATATCGAGACTATATATTTTGTAATTATTTGATTAGTGTTGATCTCTCCTACTACATGAGATCCAAACCATGTCTATTTTGATCATCACTGTATCACCCGCACCTGGTGATGCTCAATCAGTATTGACTGAATGAGTGACTAAATAAGTGAATGAAGTCTTGTCTGGGAAGGGGGGTGGATTAGGTAGCTGCCTTCTGAGAACTCAGAGCCCTGGGAACTTTTAAAAAGCAAATATGGGGATGGGAAGTGATGAGGAAATACAAACACTCACAAAAAAAGCAGGTGAGGACAAAATTCAGCTTTAGAGAGAAGAAATGGCAGAAGGAGAGGAATGCATATGCTATTAACTAGAAAAAACAAAACCAAGAGGAGCACAGAAACACAAACGCGGGGCATAAAGTTTCCGTGAGGGAAGGACAGGGAATGAGTTTTCTGGCTGAAGCCTGAAGATCAAGGATGGCGATGAGCACATTAAATTTCCACTATGATTATAAACTTATTAAGACAAAAAGATTGATTTATTCTTATGTTCTTGAGAGAGAATTGTGAAAAGCAATAACCCATCTCGAACACAATAGGCTTGCCTTAATCGGAATAGATAAGGTTTAGAGGATTGAGAGAGATTAACTGATGAAAGAATGAGTCCCCTGGGTTTCTCAGGGAGACGGCTGAGTGAAAAAGAAAGAATGGACCCGGGTGTCCTACTGATGTGGATGGAAGCCTGGTTTGTTGCGTGGTACCTGGGCGACCTTGGGCAAGTCCACTTCCCTCTCTGAACTCCAATTCCCTTTTCTCTAGAACTGAGGTCAGCAAACCCCAGAAGGTTTGGGTGGCTGGTATCCTGACCTCAACCTCTCTTCCTGAAAGGGGAACAAGACATAAGTTTTACTTAACTTGACTCTGATCAGTGATAGAAGTTGTAATAAAACAGCAATCTTTTAAAAAGTGCCAGGTACTATGCACTACCCACAAACTTTTCTATTTAATCCCCGCAACAACCAGAGGAGTTAGGATTATTTTATCACTCCCACTGTGCTGCTGCTGAAACTTCAGCAAGGTTCAGAGACCATGCTGGTCTACAGTCTCAGAGATAGTCTCTGGGACTGAAACCCCTGTCTAGCCAAGTTCTGAGATGACACGCTTTCACCATGACACATCCCACCCCTGTCTCTGCAATCAGCCACTCCCGTGGGTCCCCTTTGCAGCATTAACTAGACCTGCAGGCTTTCTGATTTCACAGGGGTACTGTGCTCTGATTGTTTCTCGTTAGCAGTTTCTTCCCTCTCTCTGTGGGCACTTGGTTACATAATACCTGAAAATATTAAATTAGTTTTCCTTTACAGGAAATTATGTTCCATTAGGGCCACTGACATAGCTATTCTGAGACCTCCAAGAGAGTTGTGTGCTGTTTCGAAATGTCTGACAAATCCGATTGCTCTCTGGCAAGAATCTCTCTGAAGGCCTGTGGCTGGTTGAGTAATTAGGCATTAAGTAGCTTTAATAATAGAAATAGGAGGCCCAGACAAGAGGGCTGCACCTGTGATCATCAGAACTACCTTGGATCCCGCTCTGGCAGAGGAAAGGAAGGGGGCAGGGGCACGTGGTGATCTGCAAAACCAGCCTCTGATGTCACCGCCCATCACTCAGCACAGGTGAAAGACATACTCCACGGAAGACACGCAGCCAAGAAGTCTCCTCTTGTCCATCTCATTCCTCTAGGGGGCGCTGCTGTGGTCAAGTGCACTGGGATACAGCTCTGCTTAAGTCCTGTTCCTCCCTGCTGAAATACCTTCTGAAAATGCAGGCAAAGTCTACCTTGGTTTGACATCAAAATCCTACAAGATTTGGCTTCCACATACTTTTCGGAATGCTTCTGTGCATGGAGCTAGTGACTCTCATGATTTCCTGTTCTTCCCCATGTTTGCCCCGTAATTTGTCAGCCCTTTGGCCTTGCCTATTATGCTTCATCCACTGGGAAGGCCCACCTTCTATCTCTGCATTTTAAAATCCTAGAGTTCAACCTCAGCTTCAAGGCCATCTCTTCCAGGAAGCTTTCTTTAAATTCTCTTGCCAAAAGAATCCTCTCTCTGTTGTATACCCTCAGCACTTTATAGCACGTAATCTAATCATCTGATTTCCTCTCACCTTGTATTATAATTATCTTATACAATCTCATCTCTCTTGCTAATGGTGAATTCTTAAAATGCAAGGAATATGTTTGACCCCTCTATCTAGTTTCCCTGACTTCTCTTAAAAACCTTGCGTGTAATAAGAATTTAATAAACACGCTATGCGTATCTATCACTCTGATGACAGACGACCTTACTGGAGGCTGACGTCCATCCATTCATTCTCCCTCCAGAGGTTCTCAGGAGCACTCTCCAACCTTTCCCCATGCGCATCTTTAGCATCAATATGGTATTGATGCAGGTGGAGGTGCGGCGTATGGGATGTAAGAACCCAAGACGTGGACATGCTTTGGGCACAAGTCTCAACACACAGATTGATAGCAGGCATCTTAAGACTGGATCCCCAGTTTGCTGGAGGGAGGGTACGTTTCAGATTTCAGGTGGATTTGATATTTGGTATGGGAGTAAGGGCACTGAAATTGTTCGACAACTTGGAACTCACATACCCGCTTTCCTAAGGCACTAATTCACCTTTCCAGCCTTATCTCCCACCACCCATAACCTGCCCTGTGATCTGTGCACACCAAGCCATGAACCGATCCTGCAGCATGTGATGGAGGGCCTAAGGCTGCCACTTCCTGGCTCCTATCTGCCTTCAGGTTAGACTCGATTAAAGACAAATACAAAGATTCAGGTAGGAAATAAAAGCCAGTATCAGCTGCACTTGAAACGTTTTCCTGAATCTGGACTGTGGAACCCAGCCACACCATCTGTGACAGATGGACAACATAGCACAGCAAGAGAAGCCTGCCTGAACCTGTAGGACCAAGTCCCTGTGCTCAGTACCCACCACTCCTGGGCAGAGGCAGGTGAAGGGAACTCCATAGCGACTCTTTACCTATGTCTGGGAGACACTGTTCTTTCTTGCACTTGCCCATGTAAGTAAGCCCTTTGGATGGCAGAGGAGCTGTTCTTCATCTCACCAAGAAAACTCATTATTTCTCTCATGGGGAGAAAGGAGGGTGGGAGTAGACAGAGGACACGAGGCATACCCAGGTCCCCTTCCAGAAGAGGATGAGAAATCTCTGCTTCTCTATAGATCTATCATAGCAGAGCTTCAAGTGATTTCTCCCTGACAGGTATTGTTTATCCATTGGACATTTTGCCTTTTCTCGGGCAGAGCATCTCTCTCTTTCCTATCTCCACCTCACCAGGCCTTCCGCAAATGCTGCCTCTTTCAGGAAGTCCTCCCAGATCTGTCTCCATTACTCCTGGGTAGTATTCAATAACCTCCCCCAGCTTGCCTTATCACAACACTTACCAAATCCTGCAGTCTCCAAGAAGGGTGGCCCTGCCACTCCATACTGACTGAGTCTGCTCAGAGAATCAATCCGCGGTCGGTGGGCTGGTGCATGGCTGAGGGCTGGATGTGTTACCTGGGCCAAATATGGCCCTCTTGGGCTAGTGAGAAAAAGGTTCTTCGTTGGCATTCCAGTTCCCACACAGAGACCATCTAGCATTTTTGCCATAAATAACTTTGCCACATTTTCACACAAACATTTTCAACGCATAACTGGTGGCCGGAAGGCAATTTCGTTGTAAAAGATAAAATGACTGGCTACCAGTTTGGTATACATTTGGCAGACTTAATGTGTTTAAGGTAGTTGTCAGTTCGGTTTCATTTCTCCAATGAGTTCTTTAAGTTACTTTATATTATGTAAACCCTAGCCCCCACAGTGGCGTACACAACGACGAACGTAGAGGACAGCGCGAGTGCGTGAAGTCAGATTGCGCACGACACCAGAAAAACGGTAACCTTGGTTTGCGAAATCGTCGATGGGTCAGTCGTCCCTCCCGCCCCTCGAAACCCAAAGTTTAACAATCTGTGGCAGATACAAAAGAGGCAGCTACTAATTCACCAGTCTTCGAGAGCATTCATTATCGATTCTTCGGTTGGAAGCTGATACTTTTCTTAATGAGGGAAGAAATTACAGGCCCAACAAGCAGACCAATCAACAAGCATTAGAAAAAAGTATAATACTATGAACAAAAGCCTTCGGAGACAATATATTTTCATTTCTTGCAGTAAAGTCTTTTTAATTTTGTTATTCTATTTTTTCCTGTTTCATTATGTCGTTTCAAATGTTCCTTTTATTTTTTCGTTGTTTTTATCTTTTATGGCAAAATTGCCTTATGGCCGGTTACTTGTACAATGAAAGCGCTTACGGTGAAGAGGCTCGCGGAGAAAATACGTGAACCCCTGGAGACCCTGGACCACGTGACGCAGGAGCCTTTCCTGCAGCCTCACCTGAGTCCCATGTCACAGCGGCCAGCCCAGCTGCTCACCTGGCTGCCCTCAGGGCTGGCTGTCATTCAGCTAAGCTCCACTCAGACCATCCTGGAGCTTAAGCAGGTCAGGGAGCCACCCCACACCCCTCCCTGTAAGCACGTGTGTGGCCGCAGCCTTTGAGCAGGAGCTGGCTCCCCAATCCTGCAAGTGGTTGTCCCAGAGTCATTTCTGGGGTGACTGTTTTATAGCAGGGGCAGCTCAGTCATGGAGAGGAATGGTGCAGGCTCTTGTCAAGTTCTTAGTGCAAAGGAGTGCTCCATAAAGGCAGGCGTCCTTGTCTTTTCATCTTGAAAAGGGGCATAATCTCCATTGATCCTCACAAACCCCTGAAGAGGGTTGTAATTTTTGTCATTATAAGTGTTCATCTTTTCATTGTCTGGCTTAATCTGGTGGAGGAGAAAAGAAAACTCTTTGCTCTGAAACAAATAAAAAAGAATGTTTATCCAATGCTTAGGAACACAAAGATTAGATGCTGTATGGGAGTGCACAATGCAGCTCCTAGTAAGCAGACATTCAATGATGATAGCCACTGTTACTGTCATTGTCAGAGAGAGGGAGTGGCTTACTCAAGGTCACACAGCTGGTTAATTACAGGGCTGGATCTGGAATTTGCACCTGGAAGTTTAGGCTTTGGGTGCCCTGCTTTTCCCTGGCCTTCACCCTTCTCCCATGGTTCTGTGTGTACGACCTTCCAGATCCCTTTTAGGCCTTGGCCAGACTCATTCTGTAACTCAGCAAAAAAAAAAAAAAAAAAAAAAAAAAAAAAAAAAAAAAAAAAAAAAAAAAAAAAAAAAAAAAAAAAAAAAAAAAAAAAAAAAATCAAACAAAAAAAAAAAAACAAACCCTTTCACCACGATGCAGGGAAAAATTACCCTTAATTACTGGGGCTCCTCTACAATTATAGGACGAGCATTTGAACTCTGAAGGGTCCTCTCCTGAGGATAACCTTTATTTGCCTGATTGCGTCTGTTCAGTTAATTCTGGCTAATTACTATTTTCTTCCTATTAGATTCTAATTATATACAGTATTTTCATTATAAAGTGTAATGTTTCCCAGAGAACCATGTCAATTATATAGGCAATATTACCGGAGGTCTGGTTTACCTCATTAAGCCCAAATGATGAAACCATGCATCTGATTAGACCCAGTTTTCGGGGTAAGCATTAACTATATGTGGGAACCAACAACTTACAACCTAAAACTCTCTGGGTGTGGGCAAGGGCTAGAGAGGCTTGGAGTAGTCCCTCAAAGGATGTGGGGGTTCGTTTGGAAGTCTTGGATTTTCTTCAGGAAATACAAGCACCGATCCACAGTGTCCTTGGTGTTTGGATTTATGTTCACTATATTTGTCTGTTTCCGAGCACCCTATGGTTTTAATTTGGCTAAGGCATGGGTATAATGTGGTGGTAGAAAAGCAAGTCTTACCCTCGATTCAAGGGCTTCTACTGGGCCACCTAGCATTGATACCTCCACCCCTGAGAATGCTACATCTTTCTGAGCTCACGAGTTACCTGTGCAACCACTGTTTGGTACCTCGACTTGAATGTCTAGTAAACCTCTTACCCTTCCCATGTTAAAAACAATTCTTGATTTTTGCCCTCCCTGAACCCAATCTTCCTTCTATTCCTTCCATCTCACTCAATGTCATAACCATCCACCTGTGAAATGCCAAGAGGTCATACTGATTCTTTCCTTCATCTGATAGCCAACCCATGAGCTTGTCCTGTGAACTGTAGGGCCCAATTATATCCTGGATCCATCTCCTCCTTCCTGACACCACTGCTACCCTCCTAGCCCAGGTCGTCATCATCTCTCCTTTGTAATGATCTCCTAATTGGTATCCTGTATCATTCCCCTCCCCATACCTGCATCCCCTCTCCCAATGGTAAGTCTAGGTGATTTTCAACAAAACAAATCAAATTGAATTAGACCATGTTATTGTCCTACTTCAAGCTTTTAGATAGATTTTTGAGTTGAAGTGAAACTTCTTACCATGTCTCTCAGACACTCCATGATTATTCTCTTGCTCCTTATCCAGCAGGTGTTTGTTGAGGACCTACAATGTGCCAGGTATTTCTCTGAAATAAACAGTTTCGGTTTGTATGGGTATAAAATAGACAGAGATCCCCCTCCTGCACTCCTCACCTACACTCCACTCTTTTATATCATGTGGATATTTCATGGTATGTCCTGTCCAACAGGATCGTTAAATAAGAGATCTGGGTCCATATCTGTCCCCTATGCTCCTGACCCCAGACCCTGCATCTGGATGCTTTTCAAGAAATGGGAGATACTTTGCTATGATTTGACACTTGGACAGGAGTTGGAAAACAACATTGATTAAAAAACCACACTTTTTATTGGATTCTAAAGGAATTAATAAAATCCTCCCTTTAGGGATTAATAACACAGGATTTTTTAATATTAGCTTCATTTTTTCCTACTTTATAAAAGTATTTTAATCAATGTTCTAGGCTTTAAAGGATGGATTCAAGCTATGTTCTCTACTTGGGGTGGGGATTTCATCAGCTCATTTGTAGATGAATCACGTTTTTTATATTGGCTGCCTTGTCTGAAACATGTTGTCATTGTTTCCCGAATAAAAATCCATGAAAGCTGTGAAGTTCAAGCAGAAAGGGAAGTTACCTTTCTTGAGGGCCTTATCATCTTGGAGTTAATTTTTTATGTCAACTGAAGGCCATGGTAGTATTGCCTTTGTTTAGGTTCAGTGCATTGTCTGAAGTCCTTGGTGGATTGGCTGTAGTAAGACTGACCTTGGAAGCCAGGCACCAGCGTTGAAATTCTAGCTCTTCCATTTTTTAGTTGTGTATGACCTTGAGAAGATCTACTTAAACTTGTGTTTCACTTTATAAATGGGAAGAATAGTAGTTCCTACTTCCTAGGATTGTTTTAAGAATTAAATGAGCAAATCCACTTCGAATCATGCTTGGAATACTCATGATCCATAAATACTGGCTGTTGTTATTTTGGTCTTACCCCAAACTACCATTCTTGCCATTAATAAATACTCCTGGCATTATCGGTGCCGTTCATCTCTAATCCTGCCAAGACACTGAGAATGTGAACATTCTATCAATTTACAGATGAGCAAAAGTAAGGGTCCTAAGATCATGTGTCCAGTGTCAAGCAGTAGGTTAAGTGGCAGATGTGGAAGTCACACCTAGCTTTGCCTGTCCCTAAAGCTCATGTTCTTGAAAGTAGTTAAAATATCTTTTAAACTTTAAAAATGTAACATACTTTACACATGGAATATGTTGTGGATTAACTATGTCTGCTTAACCCCACACCCCATTCATATGCTGAAGCCCCAACCTCCAGTGTGGCTATATTTGGACATAGGGTTTTAAAGGAGATGGTTAAGTTAAAATGAGGCTGTTAGGGTGTGCCCTGGTTTGATCTGATGGGTGTCCTTGGGAGAAGAGGATGAGATAGTGGGGATGCTCATACACAGAGAAAAGGCCATGTGAGAACATGGTGAGGACGTGGTTGTCTACAAGCCACATTGTCTGTAAGAAGCCTCGAGACACCAGACCAACCAATGCCTGAAGCTGAACTTCCAGCCTCCAAATTGTAAGAAAATATGTTTCCGTTGTTTAAGCCACGCAGTGTTTTCCATTTTGTTATGGCAGCCCTAGCCGACCAATATAGAAGGGGACATAGTGAAAACACAGAAAGAGATACTGGGCCACCTGCATCTTATTTATAAGGCTGTTTCCTGTGCTTAGTTCCATGCTGGGCTCAGAGCAGGAACTCAGTAAATGCAAGGGCCAGTGTATGGAAAAGTGCTTTCCTTTTGAAGATCGAGGAGGGTGGTCCTCACGTCGGCCATAGCCCCGTGGTGTCCTAGCTCCTTGTCTTTCCTGTTAACACCCTGTGTGGCAGTGACCACCTCCCTGCCAGTCTGGGTGCTCCATGAAGACTGGAACCACATGTGTCTTTTTGGTCAGCACAGACATAGCACAGGATAGCTTCCCGATAATTATATACTGGCTATGTGTCTGTAGAGAATTGATGTCCATGGGGCAACTTCCAGCTCTACAGACCTCTTCTCCAAGGAGCTGCCCTTGACTGAGCAAGATGCTCAGGTGCGGGGAGTGTTGCTGGAGCAGCCCTGCTGGGTCCCTGCCAGAGTGCCTGGAGCCACTGAGTCTGGGACATGCAGTTTATGTGAGCATTAGGCAACATTATCAGGATGTACTGAAGACACGGGGCAGACTGTTAGCTTGGTGCTTCTTTCTTCATTATCTCAGTGAGATCTCAGGTCTGAGGCTGGCCTGGGAGCCCCTGGCAAATAGAACTGGAGCCTGACAGGGGGGGCGTGATCCCCCCACCAGTCTGGCTTCCTTGCGAGGGCACGCCTTCCTAAGGAACAGCTTGAGGTGTGCTCATACAGGAGAGACAAGCCAGGGGCAGCCCCACCCCACTTCAGGGTTCAGATTAGGATGAGGGATAGGTAGGACTAGTTTGTTACAGGAAAAAAATAAAAAGAAGTTCAAAAGTTTTTTTTTTTTAACGTAGGGTGAGTTCAGTGTTACCACTCTAATATCACCCTACTGTGTATTCTACTTGCTTTCTTGAATGGAATGATCTTCCTGGATTGAAGGTGTCTCCAGGGTTGGGCCCTACTTTGAGTGTGTTGCAAGTCAAGAGGCCAAAGGGGGATTGAGAACCTTTGAGCGAAGAGAAGGGACCATGCCAAGTTCTTTTTTCTGTTTTTTGACTGATGGACTCTGCCTCAGGTTTATTTGCACAAACACCACAGGAGGATACCAGCTCCGTGCAGACAGCAGCCCCAGGGGCACACCAGTCCTTCTGTCCTCACATTGGCAGACAGAGGCCTCTACTGTGGAATCTTCACAGGGGACTGGGCACCTTTGGGAGCCTGAGATCAAGTGGGAACCTGAGCTGGAGCTGCAGCCACATCTGCATCCTGGGGCTTGGTTTGAGCCTTGGCCTTTGGCTGGCAGAGCCAGAGACCCTTTGCGATGCGGACATGAGTATGTTTCCTGAGCTTGGGGTGAGCAACATAAGCAACTCCATTGAGCTTGTGGCTGCTGCCCCTTGGGATTTTGGGCTTGACCAGGGCCTTGGTAACCTTGGCATGTGCGCTCGTGGCCTTGGCGTTGTTGGCCTATGTCTTCTTTAGGCCCTTCTTATTGTGCTTCTTGGCAAAGTGCGTGTTCCTCAGGAACTTGGGGTCTACCCCCTTAAGAGATTTATATTTTTGTGATCCGGTGTCTTGATGGTATTTCTGAGCCATTTTTGGGACTGGTTGTGGGTGGTGTGGTTCTTGGACTTGGCCATCTCTGCACCCAAGCCCATGGCTCTCAAAGCAGCTGGGACCAATGGAGATCATGCAGAAATCCATAACAGGCTCTTTGAAGGTTACTCTCTCCCAAATAATTCCTTTTTGGAGGCCCAAGTGTCTTCTGTTTGAAGGGTTTTGCTCTCAGAAAGTTAACATGAGTAATAAGTATCCCGACAGATGAGTTTCACTGTAGATGTAAAATAAATAATTGTTGATTGAATAAACAGATTATATATAAATGAACTTACATCTTTGATTCTCATTATTATCATGTGTAGACTGGGTATAATGCTAGCTATGTCCTGGGGTTTTGGTAAAGATGAAACTGAGATCACATGTAGAAAACCCGACCTAGCAGTACCTGGCATATGACAGCCAGCCCCACAGTGTTAGTTTCCTTACGTCTTGATGGGTAAGGAGTTTGTCAGGCTGGCACAAACTAGAGGAACAGCACTGTGCAGAGGCACAAAGGTGCATGTTGTTTGTGGAGGCCGGCCATGGAGGTAGGCATCATGCTTGTGCATTTGGTGCATAAGAAATAGGAATATGTCATAACTGTGTCCTAAAGCCACCAGGAAGTGATAAGATGATAAATATTTAGCCATTAAAAGACACACTCTCATTAACATGAATTCATGTAATGAAGACCTGCGATGGCAGAGATGGCTCATCGGGGATGGGAAATTTGCACTGAGGCTTCTAACTGTTGCATTACTGAAGAGCCGGGGGAAGTCATTGCAAGTGGGAATTATAGTTGGGAGACGAGGGGAAGTACCAGTTTGGCTGCGGTGGAGTTTGTCTTGGGGGTTAAGAGGAAATTAGACAGGAAGGAGCCAGACCATTGCGCATCTCACATGCCAGGTGAAAATGCTTAGACTTCGTCTGGGTTGCACTATGTGGAGAGGAGAAAGTTATAGAAAATTTAAGTGTTGTGAGTATCGGGTGGTCATCTTTTTTTTGCTTAAAGGTCTTTAGGAGGCAGAGGACTGGATCAGAGGACCTCTGGAAATTTCTAACCGTAGGTAGGGCTCCGTGGTAGTTGTAAGACAGATAGAGGGAAACAAACCTAGGGACCTTGGCCTGGATTTCTCTCCCTCATAAATCTCCTCCACTGCTGGGTGTCATCTCTCTGCCCACAGATTAATCTTCTCTGGCTTCCTGCAGAAACAGAAGGCCCTGGTGACCTCATCCTGTTCTCCAGGCTGGGAATGAGAAATGGATCCTCAGTCTGGCAAAGGCCTGGGCCGGGCAGAGGGCAGGTGAGCCCGAGACACGAGGCCCCAGGGGAAAGCAAAGTGGGAAGGTCAGATGGCCTTCCACAGGGCTCTCCCCAAGGACCGTCCCAAGTGGCCAGATGGGTTCAGGAAATATGCCTTGTCTCTTTGCACAAATATCTTTGACCTGAGATGGGCAAATGTTGGAGGAGATTGCAGACTCTAACTGGATCATTTTCTAATGCAAATAGTGACTTGGGCTAAGAGTAATTTTTATATGCTTCTTTTTTCTTGGTTATTTTTTTCTTGGCATTGGGGGCTTTGATGTGAGGCCCTGAGGTTGAGTAGGAGGACTGGGAGTTTTAAACAGGAAATCCTACACTCTGACCTCAGTTTTGTGCTCCTTATGCCTCAGTTTCCTCATATGTAATATGAAAAGAAGAATAGCAACCACCTTAGATGATTACAGTGAGTTTTAAAGCTCTTAGAATCCTATCAGACACATAGGCAGTAAGGAAGAATTGTTAACTCTTATTGATTTCATTACTTATTAGAAAATAAGGATAAAAATACTTGTCACCCTGCACTGTTGTGAGTCATATTGATTCACTTAATTCATTTAACAAATACATGCTGAGCACCCATTCAGTGCCAGGCGGTGTACTAGGCACAGGGATGATGTGTTAAAATTAAAACGAAACAGTTCCCCACTCTTTGGAGCTAACAGACTGGTGGGGGAGACAGCCATTAAATGTGCAGATGCACCAGTATAAATTGTACGGGTTTGTGATGAGGCTGTGAAGGATTATACTGTAAATTGTACAGGGTGGGGTGGGGGGGCGGTGTTGCAGAGAGAATAGTAAGAGGGCCACCTGAGGTATGGTGGTCATGAAAGCTTCTCTGAGGAGGTCACCTTTGAGCTCGCACATGAAGGAGTAAGTGCTCCAGGTACTCCTGGAGAGAATATGGGGAAGCGGTATGGCACATTTAAGGGTGTGGAGGAGGTGGCAGGGTTAGCAGGGATCAGATCTGGGACAGGCTGAATTTTATTGTGAGAACAGACTGCAAAAGCAGTGGAGTAAGTGCTTTTGTCAAATGTGAAATCCATGCACGTATGACTTTCTGTGTTTTCCACTCTAAAGTGGTACAAGTTGGAATTAACAGAATGGAGGACAATTGAGGAGAGACTTTTACCCCCATTGCTTTTTCAGGTTACACTCAGAATAAAACAATTGCCTAGCAACTACAAATACTATGCCAGAAAATGTGTGTGTGTGTGTGTGTGTGTGTGATTCTAATTCCCAAAGTGGTGTTTGGAGACCTGCCAGTGAATCCCACCTTCTGGCTCTGCATTAGCTACATTGAACCCCCCAGTTTTCTCCTCTGTAATAATGGGTCTGTTTCCTCCTCTTTGCTTAATGGGGTTGTTCTCTCAAAAGGTTGTCCTGAGGAAAGCTCCAATAAATATTGGTTCCCTTTCCCTCTTCTTTCTTCTGCGGCTTAAGCTTCACTGTCTGGTGCGTCCGGTGACAGTCTGCATTGGAGAGAAGGCATTAAACATTCATAGCTGGCTTTTCATCAGTATGTGTCCTGCCCACCACACAATCTGGGAGAATCCACTGGGGTCTGACCGCTCTAGAAATTGCCCCTTTCTTAAAGGAGTTGCTTTGACCTCCCCCACCTAGTCCTAAAATCCATCAAATTGATACACCATTGCTGTGGAAGTCCCTCTTTTAATACTGATCAAGGAGCAAAGGGAACACAAGAAGGGACCCATCAGAACAACTCATGAAATGTATGTATGTTCTTTAAAGGAAGACAGCATACAAATGGGATATATATTTTTTTCCAAAAGGGAGGGAAAGAAAATTTGGGCTTTTAAGCAGAAAACTTGAAGCAAGGGAGTGAGAGGAAAAAATATGTCTTAAATGCATTCAGCACCATTGCCACAAGGCTGCCAAGCTAGGATTGTTTATTAGAAGATAAGATAGTGAAAAATGTATTTTGCAGAAAGAAAATAGTAAAGTCAGGTCTGAGGCAGATAAGCCAAATTTCTATTTTATGCTCAATTGAGTGACTCAGTTACATTATCTGGGAAGCAGGGGTGAAATAACACCCTTCGTAAATGAGGCCTGGGTTGCTCTGGGTCTCCTCCCAGCTTCGGCCAAGCTGAACCCAGTCCAGCCGGGACACTGCTCCCTCAGCACAGTGCGTTTGCAGGCTGGTGACGAGGGGGAGAAAGGTTCTGATCGATTCTGTTCAGCTCCTCCTTTTCTGCTTCTTGTGATGTAAGTGCTTCAGTTCAGCTTTGTACCTCCCTTTCTGCCAGGAAGGTGGGAAAATAAACACACACATGTGTACAAGATGAGACTCTGCAAAGGCCAGCAGGTGTTAGAGCTAGAATAACCATCTCTAGAGATACTGGGTCTAGGAGATACACACTCCTGTATCAGTACTTCACTTGGCAGGCACAAACATATTGTTTTAATGCTTTTAAGTAAGGCATTGTTCTCCAGTTTTCCCCCAATCTCACCACTTCCTTTTTTTTATCTTCACCAGGCTGCTTTACACATGTTTTTTAATTTTTAATTTTTTTATCCTCACCTGAGGATATGATTATTGATTTTAGAGAGACAGGAAAGGAGGGAGAGAGAGAGGGAGAGAAACATCAATGTGGTAGAGAAACATAGATCAGTTTCCTCTCATATGAGCCCCAACCAGGGATTGAACCCACATTTAGGCATGTGCCCTGACCTGGAATCCAACCTGTGATGTTTCACTTTACTGGACTGAGCACACTGGCCAGGGATGCTTTACATGTTTTTATTATGTGCCTGGTCCCTGGAGAAATATAGGAGGGGTACCTGAGAGGTATTCCAGAATCCTGAGTGCAAAGAAGGGGGAACTTCTGTCCAGAGAGGTTAAGAGGCTCACCTAAAGTCGCAGAGCTAGAGAGTGGCATCCTTACAAACAGAAGCCAGGATATTTTCTCACTTTAGGAATTCTTAATTCATTAGACAGTTGGAGGTTAGAGGGACTTGGAGAATGGGGATAATTTAATTCAATACATGCTGATTGGGCCAATGATGAGTGTAACTGCTCACCCAGTTGTATAGCAGGCAAAAGGGTGGTTCCTGACAATGTCCTCGTCCCAGAAACCTGAAGTAATTTTGCAGATATGATCGATTAAGTTAAGGACCCTTCTCTTCCCTTGGGGAGCTGCCAGGGGAAGTGGAAAAGACCACCTGCTGGGGTCACAGGCAGGTGCCCTCTGGTCTGCCCCTCGCCAGGCCACTTTGCTGGTGAACCATGTAGGGGGCAAGAAACAGAAACGCCCTCCAGCTAACCCAGGGGAGAGAGGTTTATTGTTTGGGTGAGTGTGATGCAGTGAGGGGAATGGACACCCCATACCAGGGGATCCAAGGATAGAAAAAACTAGAACTCATGGAGGCCAAAATGGGATGGTGACTCAGAATCCAAAGAAGTGCCCGGGCCCTGGGCCACAGAACTCGCTGACTGGTTTGAGCCATAGACTCCAGTGTCAGACTTCTTGGATCAGAACTTGGACTCCTGGCTGTGTGGGTTTGGATGAGATTCCAAGTCTCTCCAAGACCTTAATTTCATGTTCTGCAACATCAGAATGATAATATTTCCTTCAGAATGTTGTTGGATAGGGTAATGCATATAAAACATTCAGATAGTGCTTGGTACATAATAAGAATCATGACTGTTGTTTTCTTCCTTGTAAAGAATATAATTAAGGTGATCTACTTCTTCTGCATCCCTTTTGTGATGTTCTGATTTATAATATAAAATATAAAATATAATTATAATATAACATTATTAATATAATATAATATAATATAAAATGTAGAGATTATAATATAATATAAAATGTAGAGAATAAGTCCTTATGTTGTCAATAAGATCTATGATTTTAAGAGAAACAAAGTGTAATGAAACAGGTTTTACCCTCTGATGTAAATAAGAGTTGAAGTTCCTAGGCATCTCATCCACACTACAACTAGACGGTGTTATTGGAGGACCCGCTGTGTTTGGTCTTCCTCCCAGTTGCTGGCATGGAGCTCCTCAAACCCTTGGAATTTCTTAAGTGATGAGAGCATAAAGGTGTCTTTTGTTAGATTAAGGAGGTGACTTTTGGAAAGCTCCTCAGGATGGGGGCTGGTTGCCAGGGTACCTAACCATGTGGTTATGAGTAGGGATTTTCAGTTTCTGCCCCACTTCCCCTGCTGCTGTACCTATCTCTGGGGCAGAAAGAGGGGTTGGAGATTAAACCAATGGCCAGTGATTTAATCCTTCGTGGTTATGTAATGAGGCCTTCATACAAGTTCAGAAGGACAGGGTTCAGACTGCTTCCAGGTAGGGGAGCACATGGAGAGGTGGGGAGAGTGGCATGGAAGCTCCATCCTTTTTGCCCATTGCTTGTCCTATTGCATCTCTTCCGTCTGGCTGTTCCTGAGTCATGAAACACCAGTGATCCGTAAGTGGACTGTTTCTCTGAGTTCTGTGAGCCGTTCCAGCAAATTAAACCCAATGAGGGGGTTGTGGGAACCTTTGATTTATAGCCAGTGCGTCAGAAGTGCAGGTAACAACCTGGACTTGTGTTTGGCTTCCTGACTTGGAGGGTGGCCTTGCAACCTTCAATTTCTAGCTAGTCAGTCAGAAATACAGGTTGACGACCTTGGGCTTGCTACTGGCCTCTGAAGTGTTGAGTGGAGGACAGGCTTGCCCTCAACCTGTGGAATCTGCTGCTTTCTCCGGGTGGGTAATGACAAAATTGAGTTGAATTGTAGGATACCCAACTGGTGTCTGGAGCATTGCTTGTTTCTGGTATGCAGACCCCTTCCCCTCCCGTTCCCTCCCCTTGTCCCTCTTCCTCCCTCCCCACACACATTGGAATTGAGTCCAGGGAGACATCTTTGCTGTCTTTTCTCTATGGGTGGTTTTCATGTGTTGTCCCTGGACCAGCAGATTTGTCCTAACAGGATAATGATGGAAAACTGTCATTTAAGTCCCTTCTAATCTAATGATTTCCCACTTCACTAGTTTGGGGGTTTTTATTTTTAAAGCTCAATGGTTTGCAAGCTTCTCCAGGGACACTGGGGACATGTGGGACATTTTCCGATGTAATGACTGGGGATACTAAAGGCATCAGGAATCAGGTGGGTGGGGCTGGGTGGGCTAACTTCCTGTAACATGCAGAACAGTGTTATTCAATAATGTGTGTGCCCTGCACCCCTGCCTGCAAATGCTGCCAGCACTCCATTGGAGGACCAATGATGGAGCCTAACCATCTCATTTTACAGTAGCTGGAACCTGGGGTTTGCAGGTGTCATGAAGCTCCTAGCCCCTTGTGTTCCAGCAGGGCCTATGCAGTATTTACAGCTCCACTGAGAACACCTCAGACTGGCTCAGAAGGAGTTAACCCAGCTGAGACAGCAGCTGTTTTGCTTGTGAGCTTTGGTTTCAGTGACTAATAGGTAAGAGGGACATGGAGCACTCCTCGTCTGTGGAGGATGCAGCATAAACGATGTCTCTGAGGCCCATTCCTGTGATTACTGAGCTGAGCATGAGCGATAGGATATTTTGAGGAGATGAAAATGTCTGACCAGCTAATGACTACCAGACGCCAGCACCGAGCCATGGGGAGTGGGGGCAAAGAAAGGGGCGAGGGGGAATGTGACTCCCTGGGAGACAGGCCGGGTGACAGAGTCATGCCTGGCATGTACATGTGTGTCCGTGTGCACACGCACAATCCGGACACTCAGAGATGCAGCACAAATGCTCACATGACACATGGATGCAGATCGAAGTCTAAAACAGACACTGACCACACCCAGACAGATCTTATTGTAACCTACAAGACACAGACTATACATGCAGACCCTCTCACGTGCACATGCACTTATGTAGAGTGCATCCTCCCTAGACACACCACACATCCATGTATGACACACAGCCTTCACCCTGACATACACCCATACAGCAATGTACAGAGAATGCAGCTAACACGACCAGCACATTTACATCACACCCAGTGTATATATCCAGCTCACTCTAGACAATGCCCAATCACATGCCATTGGCATAAATAACCACAGTACACAAATATAGACACCCAAATCACACATAATACTTAGAGATGTATGTGTATAAATATAGGTCCAGCTAACACAGATATAAACACAGTGCGTACATATGCATACACTCCAGTAAAATACACACGCCATAGAGGTACACATGTAAGGATCAACACACATGTATACACATGTACCTCTTAGAGATACAACCTAAAAGACAAAGATCACATAAGATGTATACTGTACATATGTGTGCATTTAGCCACTGCTAACAGTTACTTTTTGAAATCAACTCTCAGATCCCTGCTCCAACAATAACCAAACAACACAATATACAAACATGACTTTGAAACTGTCAGATTAAAAACATTCACAAACAGAAAACTGATATGTCATTGGACCCCTTCTCACCTTTGTGTATATTAATGTTTGTGATAATCCTTAGTAGCAAATAAACCCTTAGCCCAGTTGGGGCTTGTTCATCGGATCTTCCCTGGCTGTAGGAGGAGGAGGACAGAAGGGAGAAGAGGAGAGGTCGAGGGCCCCGAAAGAGGCTAGGGAGACCGCGCTGGCCTTGGTAGCAGGAGACCTGGATTGTGGCTCCACATTCGTGCTGCCCTGTGTCACCTGGCCTGTGTTGTTTTCCAGTTTCGAAGCTGAGTTTCTTCATTCATAAAATGGCTATAAACCTACTTGAGAGGGTTAAGTCGGACATACTGTAGGATATAATTCAAATGTGAATTATGAACACGATCTCTTTATATTCCTAAGAGAAGATCAATAGGCCTGTGACAACCCAACAAAAGCATCAATTTTCAGTTTGACACCCCCCACTTGCTTTTTCTCCCAAATGAACTGCCATGTGATGTAAGTTGTGTATAAGGATGTGTCCACAAAGAAGGGCTATAGCTTATTTTATTATCTTTGCTGAATTTGTATTAAATACCAGGTCCTACATCAAGTGATTTACTTGTATTATCTAATCTAATCCTCAGCCTTTGAAGTGGGTTCTGTTATTAACCCTTTTTACAGACCAGGAAATAGAGGTGCAGTTTGGCCTATGTAACCTTGAACATATTCTTATTTTTTCTATATCTCAGTTTATTTCTATGTAAATTGGGGTTTAGTCCCAGCACACAGGCTTCAGGGGGTTGCTGTGAGTTCAAAATGAGTTAACATTTGTGAGTGCTTAGAATAGGATCTGGCAAGTAAACGTTAACTCTCACCACCACCAGTACAGGCCTTGGGTCAGTCTCTGAGGGGGCCTTTCTCCAGCCATCTTTGTCTTCTTGATCACCATCCCTGATATCCCATTTCCTGAGTGTAATAGGTCTCCAGCCACCTTAGATTCCTCCATCTCACAGTTCAGTGCAAACTGTTCTCTGTGGAATGGCCTTGACTCCTTTTCGTGGAGGGTGATGCAGTGGACCCAAATCCAGACAGGAGAGGTGCAGTTACCTGCCTCTGGTGGTACGCAGGTGACGCCAGAGGTGACATGGTTAGTTTTAGCGACGAGGTGCATGGAGGCCTTTCAGCAGCCTGAGCACAGGAAGCATTTAACCGTGCTTCCTGAAGCACTTCCTACCCTGCTCCCGTCAGAGAGCTTCGATTTCCATTCTCTCTGCTTTCTCTGAACTACCAGCTTCTCTTCCCTTGCATTTGCAAAATCCTCCCACCAACTTTGATGTATCATGTTCTATTTTGTCACAACAAGGCTTGTGTTTAAATTACTATGTAATTCAGAGATTTAGAAACTTAGATTCCATTCTTTGGTAACATTAGGTCTTATTCAAGTATACCTTTGGAAGAAAATTTGCTGTTCTCTCAGTCATCTGCTGTACTGCCCTGGTGTTCAGAGAAGTAATGTGGTTTGGTGAGAATATGTGGGGAGCACCTTCAGGCCACATGTGTTTGTATATGTATGTATGTATGTACAAACATGTGTGTGTACATGTTTGCATGTGTACACAAGTAAAAAACAATCTAATGTTGGTATCTCGATGTGGTTCAGCCTCCTAGGTTTTGCCCCAAAATGAACACCACACTGTCCCCCATCCTCGGAGAGTATTCAGGAATTCAGGAATGTGGGGTTTCCAGCATCATAGATTGTCTACTTTTGCACTTAATTCTTTTCTTTCCCAATTTTTTGATACCAGTTCTATAGCTCATGTCTTTGTCAAAGGATCTCTCAGGCTGAACTCCAACTTCTTAGAAATCCTGTCCATCTGCTCATACCATTGCCTCAAGTCTTAATCACCCTAAACCACCTAAGATTGGTAGAGAATATTAGACAATCTAAACAAGTTGATATCAAGGATGATTAAAACGCATTATTTGTGATGCCAGAGAACATCACTGTCTTTTTCTTAGTTCCCTTACCTGTGGAGTGGAGACAGTATTTAGCCTGATTAGTCATTGTGAGGGCTGAAAGAAGCTGGGTGGAGATGAGGACGTCAGCAGTCGTATTTCTGAGGCTGGAACCTGAGCCAGACTGAGCCGAGCTTTGGAGGACAAGATAGGAAACTTGGGATTTTATTCTATTGATGATGGAGGATGATGTTTACTCACTCATAAATATTTTTATCCACCTCTATTCTTTGGAAAGTTCATGGTGAATAAAATAAACAAGGTCCCTATACTTTTGGAGCTTAGAGTGTTTAGTGGACAGCAGACAACAATCATATTATCATCTAAGTCAATATATAAATTGATAGAATTTGAGAGAGGAGGCACAGAACACAGACTGGGGGTTGGGTTTGGGGAATATTTCCTTAACAAGGCAACACTTGAACTGAGGCATGGACATGGGTATATGAAGGGGTGGAGGATCACTCCAGAAAGAACAAACGACATTTATAAAAGTCTTCCTGAGATAAGAGGGAGCTTCATGCATTCATGAAGAGGGCCAGGTGGTTGGAGTCCATGATGGAGGGAGGGAGCTGTATGACATCAGGCTGGACAGGTGGATTGGCCTAGACTAAGCAGGACCTTGTAAGACAATGTAGGAGTTTGGCCCTTTCTCTGAGAGCAAGGGGGCATATTTGGAGGGCTGTAAGCAGCACAATGGCAAGCTTATATTTGCTTTTTCCCAGGATCTCTTTTGCTGCTGAAAATGGACTGGAACAGGGCAGATAGGGAAGGTGAAGACCAGTTAGGAGGTGACTGCAGTTGTCCAGGTGAGGGATGGATGGTTAAGGTTCTACCTGGAGCCATAATGGTAGGGTTAGAAAGAAGGAGATGGACTCAGCATGTGAAGGTGTTCAGATTGACAGTGTTGGAATAGACACTGAGTGTTGGTGAAGGAGAGGAAGAGGAAGGCAGTGAGGATGACTCGCAGGTTTCCTACTTGCTGGAAGGACAGTGGCAGTGCTCACTGACATGTGAAAGATGGAGAGGTAGAGAGTGGCATCTGCCAGTCTTGTTGGGGTAGGCTTTTCTTGGGGGCACTGTCCTGCAGGAATGCATGGTCTCTCTGTACCTGTCTACCTTCTCCCTTCTAGTGTCCTCTGTAGTTCTGGGCTCACAGGAGGGCACCTGGAAATGACATAAATGTGTCAAGTGAGGGCACCTCAGAAACTGACAATTCCAGCCCCCTGGTTTTACAGAGAGACAAAGAGGTATGTGATTGAAGGCCCCA
>PVKM010017975.1:0-25426 GCA_004027735.1 Carollia perspicillata
AAAGGTAAGCACTACAGATGCCTCCAATTGCTGAGGGCAAGCCTCCGCGTCATTGTCCCATCTTTCAATAACACATATTCTAGGTTGTGGCACCTTTCCCCCGATGCGAGGTCATTACCCAGATAACCCATGTTCTGAATCAAACAACCCGGAGTTCTAACTCAAGAGTCCTTTACAATTACTCAGTCTGCTAGAGTAACCTGTAAAATTAGTGTAGACTTGAATTAGAATATATTTTTCCCTGATGAGACATGCAAATTAGGTCATAAAAATGCAAGTGTTTAATGGTTGCAATATAAACTAACGAATTACAAAAACCCACCCAGAAGTCCACACCTTATGGTGAAAATAAGGAAAGAACCAGAGATAAGGGTTAAAGCACATCTGTACCTGGGGAGCAATAAATGCATGAAGTGGAAATGAGGTGAGAAGTCATGGCCGGGTCTCACGCATGGTCAGGAAAGAAAAATAAAATGAGACCGATGGGTTGCACACACGCAGTCTCATAAGAACCACACGTTTCCTCATGAGAAAATACACTTAAGTCGAAATCAAATCTTACACATGGATTCTAGGACACCTTGTCATTTTATATCTACGAGAAAGACCTCCACATCCTCCAATCCAGGAGTCTCCAAACATGGCTGCTTATCAGAATCTACCGAGTACACTTTTAAAATTCAAGATTTAGAGGACTCCCGATCAAAATCTCTTAGGTTAGACTCCAGAACCCACAGGTTGGAGAATCTAGCTTCTGGTGTGATGTCTTTGTGTAACAGCTGCTGATTTGTTTTTGAAACGTCAATAGTGAGAAGTACAAAGGACGTGATAGCAAACACCACACACCTGCCAGCCTTTATAAGGCTTTCCACTCTCTCTGTGGAAAGAAATACTTCCACAGAGAGAGTGTATGGAAATGTCCCTTTGAGAAAAAAATAATGTCTTGAAGTTAAACAGCATTTGAAAATTGAAATCTTTTCATCAGTCTCGTACAGCCTGCACTGACGTCTTGATTTAGCCATGCTGTCAACTGAACAATTCATGACACGGTTGAAACAATGAGATGTAACAAAAAGCAAAATGTTTGTTGCATTACACCTACATCTCCCCCGGGAGCTAACGACAGAGTGTCTATTTACCAAGGCATTGTTCTCAACATTTTAAACTTTATATGTTAAAGTAATTACTAATTCACAGGAAGTTGCAAAAAATGGTACAGAGAGGTCCCGTGTACCCTTCACCCGGTTTCCCCCAAAGGTAACATCTTTCCAGAACTATGGTACAGTGTCAAAACCAGAAAATTGACACTGGTACAAACAACAGCCATGATTAAAATGTCACCAGGTTCATGTGCACTTATTTACAAGCGTGTATACTTGTGTGTGAAATTTCAGCAGATGGTAGATTCACGTGACCGTGCGTCACAGTCAGTCTATACACAGAACCCTTCCATTACCTTCTTCGTCTGCTCTTCATAGTTACACCCAACCCTCCCCAATGCCCCTAACCTCTGACAACCACCAATCTCTTCCACATTTCTTTAATTTTGTCATTTTGTGACTGTTATATGTAAATGGAATAATATATTATGTGGCCTTCTGAGATTGTTTGTTTCACTCAGTGTAATTTCTCTGAGACCCATCCAAGTTTTTTCAAGTATCAATAGTTCGTTTATGGTTTGTTTCTTTTTACTGCTGAATAGGGTTCAATCCCACACATGTATCACAGGGTGTTAAACCATTTGGGTTATTTACAATTTTTGGCAATTTTTAATAAAGCTGCTACAGACATCCATGTACAAGATTGTTGTGTGAACGTAAGTTTACATTTTCTGGGATAAATGCTCAGGAATACAATTGTTTGGTTGTATACTAAGTATATGTTGAGACATTTAAGAAGCTGCCAAACTGTTTTCCAGAGTGGCTGCAGCAGCTTACATTCCCAGGAACCATATGTGAGTGATTGGGTTTCTTCACATCTTCACCAACATTTGGTATTGTCGCAATTTTTTATTTTAGCTACTTTGATAGGTGTGCAGTGATATCACATCAGGTCTTAATTAGTGTCTCCTAATGGCCAGGATGCTGAATGTATTTTCATGAGCTCATTTGCCATCTGTATAGTCTCTTTGGTGAAATATCCATTCATGTCTTTGGCTCATTTTTCTAATTAAACCTTTTTTTTTACTGATGAAGTTTTGAGAATTTTTTTAATATAGTCTAGATATGAGTCTTTTGTCAGTTACACAGTTCACAAATATTTCCTCCAGTCTGTAGCTTATTTGGTCCAAAGCTTTTTTCAAAACATAAGATTATATTAAAAGAAAGAAAGAGCATCATTTTACAAACATGTAAATAAATTTTATGGGCAAGTAAGATTCGATTGTAAATAAACAAAATAAAAATATTTCTAATTCAGCTAGAAAGTTCTTTAAAATTCTAGTCTGCTTATGAGTTGCTGGAACTTCTTATTTAAAAGTAGAAAGTCAAATAGCTTTATTTTCTAAGGAAGCGTTACATTCTTAATATTAAGTTTTGTGTGGGGAACAAGCCTGTATACAGATGTTAATGGGTGATGCGTGATTGAGGAAATAATGAAAGCCCTCTCTTTACACAAGTTAGTTTCTGTCGGAGGTAGAATATTTGCCCACCAATATTCTTCCCTTAAAACTCTCAATCCATGTAACTTTTGCTACCTACATCTTATATGAAGATTTCTTCAGGCTTAATGGTTTTTTCCTTTATATTTATTTCCATACTTCCACAATTCATTGCTGTATCTTCTTTTTTAACACGTAACCATTGTCTTCTTTGTATTTCAGTTGTTTGTCGACTGGGCTTCTTGTCCCTCGTCACTCAGATCCGTCCCCTGAACGGGCGCTGGCCCCGTCCCCAGGCCCCAGCTCAGTGCCTGCCACATGCAAAGAACTCGATGAACACTGCAGCTATTTAAAATAGTGCCGCAGCAGAGGTCATCTCAGACTATCATTGGTTTAACGTTTATCCATAAAATTTATTTTTGCCTCGAGTTTGCCTCATCAGCCTCCTTCTCCGGCCAATACTAAAATCAGCTCCCGTTCTTTGATCCCTGTCACCTGGGCCAGGGGCGTGCCAACTAAAGAGTTGCACAAAACTGGGAAATGCTTCCGCATGGATTCAGTGTGGGCAGTTAGAGATCTCCAAGTTCTGTCTGTCTTTGCCTCGCTCTACCTTTCTCACTGACGCATGGCTTTGTTTAATTAGGAAACAGGAGGCCTTTGCTGGGGCTTCTGGCAGGCAGCAAAGCCAACCACACCTACTACTCCAACCACACAGGGAAGAAGAATGACTTTCCATTAATGTGGAAGGACCATGAAAACGTAGCCTCTTCTCCCTTGGCTTAATATTCCACCTCCTTTCCAACATAAAGTTTTAGTTGTGGCCTTTCTGTGTGACCTGGGACCGTGTTCACGGCCTGGACAAACGTACAACGGTCTCACCCTCCGCAGCGTTCCAGGCCGTCTGGACGTCCCACATCCTCTTCCCTCACCCTGCACCTTTAGGGCTCCTTGGTCTCATCAGCTAAGCCGTGGGTCCCACTGGTTTAGGAACCACGCTGGAGCCCTTTTCCGTCACTGGCCCTCTTCATCTACTCCCCTTGCCCTGTTCTTGACTGGAACCAGCACTCACCTGCACCCAACCCCAACTCCCATGTTCTGGTCTCAGAGCCCTTATCCTATCATTCCTCTGGGCCTGACATTTAGAGTTTGACTAGTTTTCTCCAGGATTTTAAACTGTAGTTTCGGAGTACTCACTTGGATTTCTTCTCTGTCTCGTAGCATCCTTCTAGACTCAGGTGGGAATGTTCACTATATCTCTAGTCCTCAGGATCTCCATAGTAACCATGAGGCTGGCTTGCTCCAGCTAGGCTGCCTCATCCCTTCCTTCCCCAGACCACATGAGGGTACAGGCTGGGGTGGGAGGATCCAGGCCCATTCTTTGACCTCTCTACAACAGAAACGTGGGCTTCACTCCCTCTTAGCAGCTCATTCGTGAAATCATTGTTCATCAAGCTTCTCTTACATTGCAGTCACTGTACCATTTTTAGTTTATTTAATGCAAAATATTTAATCCTGAGTTCTGTGTCCTAGAGAGAGGTTATATTATACAATTGCCTAAGTCACAAGAGAGTTGTGTCAGCTGGAAAGATGGAATCAAGATTTCTGAAAATCGTTTTTGGCATAAAAGCAATGAAATGCTTGCAAAAATGGTCAGAATAAACTTTTTCCGAACTTGAAATTATCCAAAGGCTTAATTTCAGGTTGGGGAGCAAATGTTCAAGGAAAAAATAGTGAAATCTCAGTAAGAAAAGGGAGCTTTGCAACCTATGCTATTCTTACCCCCTCCCCCGCTCAGCTGCCTGGCAGCCTTGAAAATCAACAGCCTGCAATCACTGTGTAAACCAGCAGCCTAGAAGCCACAGGTGAGGGCAGAACGGGGTTGAAGTTCCTCCAAGTCCCATTCATACTGATGGACACTATTTGATTGTCTGGCAGTTCCACTCATAGGGCTCGTCTGCATCGAACCTGACTCAGAGCTCACCCAGGGCACACAGACCTTTCTCTGGAGACATCTGTGGAAGATAACCAGTGGTAATGGTTTAATATCACAGCAGCCTGAGGTAGCAATGACAATGGAGGCAAACAATGAACTAGCCACACTTAGAAGGAAAATTTCACTAATGAGATGACCATGGGGAGCCTAAAGAGATCTCATATATACCTGGGTACCTGAGAGATCATGCATATGCATAGGACTGGGAACATTCCCAGAGCTGTTCACAAGCTCAAAACAGACCCTACACCCTCACCTCTGGCTGACTTTGAGGCTCCGCACGAGTAGGAAGGGAAGGCTAAGGCAGAGTTAGCCTTCTTGTCTAAATATTTAAGGCACACCCCAACACTCCCATCGAAACCCTTGGTTAAGTCTGGGAGACTTAACTCATTCCAAGTTTTTAAGGAAATCTCTGTCCAACCAATAACTGACTTCCAAACTAACCAAGCAGAGACTTCAAAAGCAACACATGACAAAGAATACAGACTTAACAGAATTAGTTCAAGAAAGTCACAAAACACTCAGCAACAGCAGCAAGAAGGATAGCAAATAGCAACAACCAACCCAGGGGAGCCTGAAGAATCTGATTTCCAGAGTTGCTAAATTTATTATTTTAAATATCTAATTTTGATATAGAATAACAAGACATGTAAAGGAATGCAAAAGAATGCCCAGTTAAGTAAAAACTGTTCCTGGGGAAGTCCAAACACTGAACTCGCTAGACAAATACCTTGCATTCTCTACCTGAAATGCATTCAGTGAAATAAGGGGGAAAACATACTGGAAAAACTAAAGGAAGATATGATAACTGACTGGTGGCAGAGATGGCAGCCCATAGCTTTGCCATCGTTCGGGTCACTCTCTAGAAGTGGCCTCCCCTCTGCATTTTGTTGCAATGCATCCGCCGGGCACGCAACAGCCGCAGAAGTGGCACATGCCGCTGCTCTGAGCAGCTGACCCTGGATGCCTCCAGCTCGGCCCTTTTGTCTCACGACCACTTTGGCCACTTATTTAATCAGGTCTCCTGACTTCTCAAGCTGTTTCAGTGCTATACCTCAGTTTCTTCTATCTTGACTTGGTGGCTTTAAGCCCCTGATCCCTTTAAAACTTGATTTGTAGAATTGGCCTCAGTTGTGCACACCACCATCACATGGCCAGAGGTATTCAAAGTCTACACTGTAGGACCCAGCCCCAACTGGGCTGTGCTGGGAGACCTCTGGGTGCAACTTTTTAGGGAATAGACTTCTACTTTGAGAAAATAAAGGCAGTTAGGTGGAAAGTCCAAACTTGTCTTCCTTCCATTTTTTAAATAATCTTCATCCATCATTATTTATTTTCATTTTATGACAGAAGAATGTGCCTCCTCTTGCCTCAGTCGCCATACACTCACCTCATTATCTTCCCTTCCAAATATGCTGTTTGTCTTTTCCTTTTCTGTCTCTCTCTAAAGAGCATCATCACCCACTTATATCAGCTGGAAGCCCCCGAGCAAACCTGGATTACTTGTCCACTACATGCTGACAACTGCTTACTTAACCACCATGACTTTAAATGAAGCTCATCTCAGTTCAAATCACGGCTCTGCCTCCTATTAGCTTTGTTATTTGTGTCACTAACCTCACCTCATTGCTACGACTCTGTAGAATGGGCACAATTATGCTATCACACTGTGTTGTTCTGAAGAGTAAATAAAATGTGAGGCATAAAGAAAAGGTCTCTCATAGGAATTGAAAGATGTGGTTACTGTTGTAATCTTTGTCCTCTCGCTCCCACTGTGACCGGGGCCAAGCCATCACCCTCTCTTCCCTGGACAACAGGGATGCTCCTCCTGCCCAGTCTCAGAGGGACCTTTTAAAACATGGATCTGATCCCCTCGCACACCACTTAACAAGAAGGTCCCACCATTCTCCTAAAACACAGGGACCAAGCGTGAAGAGCCTTTGACAGCAAGGTGGGCTCCTTGGAGGGCCCCTGATAAACTTGAGTAGCACCATCATTCTCTGACAAAGAAAATAGGTGTTTTCTCCACCTTTGTGTGAAGTGTGACGTGAATGCTCCTTCTAGTTCTCCATTCAGCCTCCAGTCAGAGTGCTGCCGCAACCCCTTCGGTGTAGGAATTCTGGGGCCGCCGCTGTCAGCTGAGAAGGTTCCCTGTCACCCCTCCCTCCCTCATCATAGAACTTCAAAAGCAACTCGACAGGGAAAATTCTGGAGGCCAGAAGAGGTCAAACGTTTTTTAGCACAAGCGGATCCCACTCCAGAAAGGAAGGAACCATGGCAGTTCTGGTAGATTTTTTTTTCTTTTTCTTACTATTCATACGCATCTCTAATAATAGCTGCCTCGTGGTTGGTGTGACAGGCAGAAGCAGGGCAAATGTCAAACTACCAATGATAGTGACAATTCAGTGGGTCCTCCATTCACTAAGTACTTAAAATTCTTTTGCATAATTACCAACATCTCTCTTTAAAAATATGTACATATTAGTTGTAGCACAACTAATGATAGCTTTCCTGACACAGGATGTCTTTAGTTTTTCTCAATAAATTGCTATTTTTTATTTTTTTATTATGGGTTTTGGAATGAAGATTGATTTTTGAACCATTTTGGGAGAATAATAGCTGACTCTGGTGCTACCGTGCCATTGCTCAGTTCACATTTCAATAATTAAATGTAAACACGCTCCCTCAGAGAGCAGAGTCACTTAAAATATGGCAGAGCTTCATTAATAATCGATTTACAGAGTCTCTCACTGTGGGATGACAGCCTCTTGCAGCTGTCACGACACTGTCAGTCTTGCTAAAGCAGGTAAGAACTACTTCTTGAGTTACGAACAGAGTCACAAATAGCAGTGGTTTCCTTGGAGACAGGGCAGCGAAGCTAAAGCGCTGTACCTACGGGACGGGGGTTTCCAAATGGGAAGAGTGTCTCTCCAGAGACTAGTCAGCTTTTCCGAACTAAGTAACTTTCGTCCCAGCCTTAGGGAAGAACCTATCAACGGATGCTGGCGAGGATTGGTGGGGCCGGCTGGGAGTCAGGGAAAGTACAGGCCCGTGGATTGGGTCCCAGCCAGAGCCCAGGGCCCCTGGCAGCCCAGCTTGCAATGCTAAGGAGGCTGAGAGCTGCAGGTCCCGCTCTTATCAGTCACCCCATGTGGAAAACCCCCTGTCTCTGCTCAACATGTCAGCACCAAGTCACAAGGCAGAAGAGACCCTGGATGAAGGAAACTAGACAATGCAAGTCCGATTTTTTTAAAGGGGGAGAATAGAGATTCTGGTCCTTCACTCTTCTTTTATTTGTAGATCCAAATGAGTTGGTGCTCTTTTGATAGCATTAGAGTTCTGGATGCTCTTCTTGGGGTGCTATAGATGAAATTGGACATTTCCCCCCTTCTCCTATATTCTTTTTTAGCATTCTTTCCAGGGAAAGTACAGATTTACAGGGGAGATTTTCCCAATTACACTTGACGTCAATATTAAATTAGTTTCAGGTGCACAGGATAGGGTTAGACATTTATATAACTTACAAAGTGGACCGCCCCCCCACACCATACATAGTCCTTATGATATTATTGACTACATTCCCTATGCTGTACCTTACATTCTACAGGGGAGATTCAGTGGAGACTGTAGTGCAAGCTTCTTATCCCCCTTCTGCCTGTTCCTTCACCTACCGCTTGCCTGAAGCAGGGAGCCAGGGTCTCAGGGCTGGAAGTGGAAAGAGAAATCATATTTGATGCAGAGTCTGTGGGGGCAAGAAGCAATATGACTTATATGCATGAAGTAACTGCATATGTCAGTAATACCGTGCTTATATGTGAAGACAGAGCCACTTTAAAAACCTGCATGTCCTTCAGAAAAATGCATTTGCCTAAAAGGCATAGCAGGTACTGAATTGCTAGCCTGTATTTTTCACTAAATGTACTTCTTAACGTTACCTACTTATAGCTTCAAGTACTGAGTAACAAAACATGGGAAATAGGGACTTTTAATACCTTGCCTTTATGTAAACTACAGTTTATATAATACATTGCCTCTGGAAACTGTTACCACACACAGCTCTTTACCAGAAGGATTCATCTTCATTTACTACCCATGAGACCTTATTTTGTGTAGCAAATGAGGCATACTATGTGCTTGATTTTCTCTGGATTATGCTCATTTCTTTATGAAAGATGATTCAATTATACTCCATGATATCAACTCCCTTAAACAAATAAAAGCAGCTCAGTACTTCGAGTCCCTGTCTCCACTGATTTCTATTCGTTGGTATTTATTTCATGCTCTTTGAGGGTATTGTGGTTAATTAAGCTCATGAGCATTGGAACCAGGTAGATGTGGAGTTCAAATGACAGCTTCAGTTGCGTGGCCAGAGGCAAGTCTCTGAGGCTCATTCTTCCTGAAAATGGGGGTATTCGTTCCCACTGCAAAGGACCGATGTAAGAATTGAATGAAATGTCACTGATTGAAAACTGAGCACACCCTCAGCACATAATGGGAACCTTCAGTGTTTAGCAGACCGCATTTTGCATTCATGATTTACTTATATTTACTATGTATGCTATTTACGTAAACAGTTTTTTATAACTTTTTACTTTCTATGGATAATATATTAATTCCCATTGTTTGTATTCATTATATTGAACTTTAACTAAATTATACTATTTTAATTCAATCAAACTTTAAATATTACAAACATCATTTCTAAATGTGTCCAAAAAATGAATTCTAAGGTCCAGTTTTCCCTAAGTGTGCCAATGTATAGTTTATTGAATGCTAAGTAGGCCAAATCATCTTAATACCTTACTGCATATCTTGTTTTGGTCAATGCAACAACAACTTCTTATTGCTGTGCTCCAGGAGCAAGACACCAGGCCTCTGTGCTGGCTGCCCTAAATCTTTTATGGCACATACTTGCTGTCATTCCATCACCATTACTATCATCATTACAGAATTATACTAAAACAAAATTAAAAGTACGTATCAATTTAAAATTTCCCCCCTAAATATATGCATCAATATTTTTCCCTGAGGATTTATATTAAATCGAGTTCGGGGCAAGTCTGATTCATGATACCCCATTTTGCCAATGCCACTGTAATGCCTGGAGTACATTGATTTCCCAAATATATGTCCTCTGCTCTTATGGCTGTATATGTGGGCATGTTTGTTTCCAAGGTGGCTGAGCCGCATCTTTCCCAGAGTCTGAAGTTCACCGGGGTAGTAAACAGTCAATTTCTAAGATACTGATGAGTTTCGTAGGGTAATTTCTGGTAATATTTTGGTTTTACTAAAATGGTCAGATAGTCTAACATGTTCCAGTAAGTTTTATGTAGCTAAGCAATATGTCTTTTTTGGTAATCTTTCATAGTCTACTGTTATTTACAATTTATTCATTACTCTATATATTTGATAAGTGTCTTTGTACATTGCTCTTTGCATTGTAGTATCTTTCTTGGAGAATTAAAATGATGGATCAAGGGAGTCAAATTTCTCCATGAAATTTAGCCTTAGGTTACTGAAAATCAAGCTCCGCGGCCAACTGTTTGAGGAGAGGGTCCCGACCTCCCTAGGTATGATCTGTATCAGAGGGGGCAGTATCTTGCAGGACCAAACAGTGTTTTTTCTCAGCTGGTGCTAAAGAAGACCTTTTGTTTACCATCAACAACCCTTCACTTGTCATCACCACAGGAAATATAACCTGAAGCCAGCTCTCATGACGGATCAGTCTGCCAAGGTTACATTTTGGGGAAATTTCTCTTTTCCTAACTATATAAATATCAGACAGGAGATGCCAAACTTTTGTCTTCAGGACTATGAAATGAAAAAAATTTAGGGCTAAAAAGGACAGAAGGAATTTCTAGCACCTCTAATCTTTTCATGGATAAGAGACTTCAGGTCCCTCAAAGCTAAATAGCTCCCCCAAGATCAGGTGGAACAAAGATCTGGGGATTCCTATTCACTGATCTAGAATTCTTTTTTACCTAGAAATCTTGAAATCCAGAGTGTATGGGGCATACAATGAGAGGTGGAGTCAAGGACATGTTTTGCAAAGTTAAAGTTCTGTGTTAACAAGCCGATATTTAGCAGTGTCTTGAAAGTGCAGTGTAGAAAGAAGGAAGATCCACATTAAATATTGATAAAAAATATTAGTTTAAAAGTTTTTATCTACCAGTGTTCTACATCCACTTTTCTTTTTTCACTCTTTATCTTTCTTGACTTCTCTGCAGAATGACTCCTTAATCATTGCTAATTCTATAAGGAAATTCTTTGCATATATAACTTTTAGGTGGCTTGAATGGTTTATTTGGGGAAATTTCCCAGTATTCCTAGGTCGAAGTGTATGAATATTTGAGGAGAGGTATCAACTACTGAGATTTCAAAACCAAAGGTGTTGATACAGCTTCTCAGAGGTATTATGACCTTGGTCATGATGCCCTTTCCACCTTTGGAGATAGGAACCCACCGTGCCCATCCTCTGCCTGCCTAGTCTTCCTCTTATTCCTGGAATGAAAGCTCTTGGCCAGGTATCTGTCATTTGTCTTCTACATCTCTCCCTTGAGGAACTTGGCCTGACAACTATCAGCTTTGCACAAGTGACTGGCAAACCTGCGTCACTACTTGGATGTTTTTAAATCCCAGATTCACATCTTCAGCAATGTCTGGTGATTTCCAGATATCTCTGGCCTCTTACAATTTAATATATCTAACATCGAAGATTATCTTTTCTCCCCCAAATAAGCTTTTCCTCCCACCTTACCCATTTCTGATAATGACTCATTCAAGTATTTGTTCATCTAATAATTTTTGAATTCCTGTAAAATATAGGATCGGAATTGGGTGCTGTGGATACAAGGGGAACAATTCAGTTCCAGTCTTTGTTCTCAGGATGGGTAGAAGCAAATAAGCAGCAGTGATGTCACACTGAATAGACACAAAACTAACGCAGGGGCAGGTGATGTGATAGCACCTCTTCTCCGTGATAATCAAGCTGAAGATCTTAGTGACCTTCAGTCCCACCCTCTGCATAAATCCTCTGCTCTGCTCATCGAGCAAGTCACTTCCAGGTAGAGTCTGGTTCTCACTTTCACACTCATCGTTGCAAATTAAGTATGGCCCAAAATTCTCTGACAATCCCCCAATGAGCAATGAGGTCTAATTCCCTTCTGCTTGAATCTGGGCAGATTTCAATGTCAGCACCATTCTGGGGCTGCTGAAGCCAGGTCATGGGAAGACTCGCAGCTCTCTCTCTGACTCCTGCTGCCACTCTGGGAGAAGCCCAGGCCATGTAGAGAAGCCAGGGGATGGGGTTCCAGGCAAACTGAGCCTTCAGATGACATGTGGCATCAACTGGCAGTCGTGTGAGTGAACTGACCTGAAGGTCCAGCTCAGTCAGCCTCTAGATGGCTGCAGCCCTGTCCAGCACTCCTTGTAACTACCTCAGTGATCCCAAGAGAGAATTGCCCAGCTGAGCCCAGTCTACCTACAAACTAAATAATAATAAAAACAACAATAAATTGCTGCTTTTAAACTGCTACATTTTGGATGGTTTGTTGTCCAGGATTAGACAACTATAACAGCCAGCACCATAAATCAGGAGCTTAGCATCTTAGTGTTGCATACGCGATGTCCCTTCTAGTCCCTACTTTTGTCCTTTTTGCCTTCTGTTGTGAGAATATTCTTCCAAAACTATTTTTAACATATCCCTTTATTAATCAATTCCTTAGCTTGGCAGTGAGGAGCTCCACAGTCTGCCATGTTCCCATGTTTCATCACCCCCAGGCCCCCGCTTCCCGGCCCTCAGCCACGCCTCTGTACAAACTGAGCTGCAGTCCAGCTTCCAGTGCTCACTGGACTGGTACTTGCTTCACTGTTCCATGCCTTTTCTTACATCATTCCCACCAAACAGAGCAGACTTTAGTCCTATCTAAATTTCTGAATCCTGGCCCCCTTCACATTCCAACTCCAATGGTACTTCTGGGGCTGATCACACAGTAGAAGACACTTGCCTTCTCTCTTGAACACTTAAGATACGTATGGATTTGGGGATACCTGCTCTACAAGAGCACTCTAATGTGAAATATAAATTGTACACTGCCACATATTCTAACCAAATGCTGTTCACTGTGATTCATGTTGCTGCTGCTGTTGTTTTCTGAGCTGAATCTCTCTCCTGGCATGCTTCTCATGTGTCCTGTTGGAGGCTCCCTCACAGCAAGAGCACAAACCCCCGAAGAGCAGGATCCAGGACGTAAATACCTACATGTCTCCTTCCGACCCCGCCCCCCTGCAGTGCCATGCCCAGAATATTCTTCAATGAGATTTGTTGAATGAGTCAATGAATAATGAATGAGCACTGCAGCTTAGCTTTGGGGTTTCATCTTAACTCAATGATTGATTAAATGTCTTAGAAGATAATTCAACTAGGCTGTAGACCATAACCACAAGTCTGGTGTGGCCAGCTGTGGAGACAAAATTAAAGCTCTGGCCTTTACAGTACATTAATTAACACATGGAAGAAAAGATCCAACATGCTCCAAGTCTGGTAGGAGATTAGCATTTAGTACCCCTAAAAAGTCACCCCAATAATGCAGTCTATTGGGAAAACTGCAGTAGGAAAACTTAAGATGGCAACAGATGTCTTCAGGCCAACGCCAATGTCCTGACACTGAGGGTCCATTAAGCTGGTAAAAAATCAAGTAATGAGAGAAAAGTACCAGGCCTGCTGAAAAGAAAGCTCATTTGAGAATCTGCAAATTTCTCAGTATTTCTATTTGGAGATTGTGGTTTAACAGTCAAATCCAATTCCTTGATCATTTTAATGGTTGCCTTAAATATCACTGAGTGTTGTAGCAAAATTTACTTAATTAATTTTTCTATTATTGAATAATTAGGCTATTTCTAAATTTTTATAGTGATATTCAATTTTATACACCGATTGTTGAGAACTTTTCTCAGCTCAAATCTAAAATGTGAAATTAATGAATCAAAGGAAGTGTATATTTTTAAGATTTTGTAAAGGTATGGCAAAATCAGGGCTGCGATGATTGAAGATAGAGAGAATTCCGCTTGGGAAGAGGGAGGGGCAAACAAAACCCAGAGTCTTAGTCTCTGCCTTGGTTCAGACCGTCCACATCTCCTGTTTGGGTGAGTGCAAATGGCACCTAAGTGTTGTTCTTTGCACAAATCTAGATGCCAGAGTGTTCTTTCTATCTGTGATATGGAGACATATCAGATCATATGTCTCCTTGGTAGAGCACACAAGCCCCTCCATGATCTGAGTCCTGCTCCAGGTTCCTTCTTTCTCCAAGCTTCCCCCACCTGCACCTTACGCTGAAGTGAATCTCACCACCTGGAGTTTCCTCAAGCATTCTAAACCCTCCTGGGTCTCCATGTCAGCCCTTATACTGCTCCTTTGTTATTTTATTTTATTTTATTTATTAACTTTTAGGGAGAGGGAAGGGAGGGGGAAAGAGAAGGAGGGAAATATCGATGTATGAGAGAGAAACATCAATCTGCTGCTTCTCATATGCCAACTGGGAACCTGGCCCGAGACTCAGGCATATACCCTGACCAGGGATCAAACCAGTGACTTTTCAGCTCACAGGCCAATGCTCAGTCCACTGAGCCACACCAGCCAGCGCTGCTCCCTCACTCTTACATCCTTCTTGTCTTTTAAGACCCAAGCCTCACATTCTCAGGGAAATTGTCTGTTCATCCTATGTGCAGTAGCTGGTACATACCTCCAGCATGGCCCTTCCCATGCCATCTTAGCTTTGTTAAGTTAGTAGACTACCTTTCTGTTCCATGTGGCACTCAATTCAAAGCATCTGTACACATTAACCAAGAGGAGATGTAAGGGTCTTGGGGTGCCAGCCTCGAGGAAGCAGATGCTTTTATTTTTTCTTTCTTTTCTCTACTTAGGAACATCTGGGGGTAACTGGCATGGAGAAAGACCTGCTCACAAACCCATCTTTTTGTGTAGTCAGCAACGACCCCCCACATTCACACAGCACTTTCAAGTTCGCAGAACCCTTACCCATCAATCATCTCCTTGACCCTCAGAGACCTTCTGTGAAATTCAGGACAGGCCTTGTTATCACTGGTTTATAAAAATGGTTACATTGTGAAATAAATCAATGCCTACCTTCCTGGGTGGCTGTGAAAATTAAGTAAAATCATATTTTATTTTTTCTTTCTTGACCCATTTTTTAGAGACCCTTCTTCTGTATTACTATACACATTCATATTACTAAAAATACATCCTGGTCTTTCATGAATATCAAGGGATATGGAATCTTTGTGGACATTTTCCTACACCTTGGTGAAGTAAGTATGAGAAATTGTAAAACCTTTCTCAATGCTTGAAATTCTACTATGGATTAATTTTCCCCTGGGGATTGCTAAGGAAAGCCTACATGTTATTCATTCATTAAAATTCCTTTCAATGATACCTAAATTGCTAATTCTCTACCTAGCTACAAGGGAAATAAAAATCTCCAAATTTGATCAAAATTAATCAAAACAGAGGTGTGTGGCTCATTCAAAAGACAAAGCATGCATATTAAAAATGTTCCAAAAGAAGGAACACGGATAGAGCTGCTGGAGGCCACTCTAACTTGTGTTATGATCATTTGAAAGGGATTTTAAATGACTATTTACATTAGTATTCAATCAAAGAGAGCTTCCATGACAGCCCCTGAATTACATGGAATATTTATCTGGTGCCTGAATGCAGGGCATCTACGCACCTTCCAGCCTGTACTGCCTTTGACCTTTCATTTAATGGCAAGTCTATAATCTTATTTTGTCACTTTGTTTTTACAAACTATGAAAAGAAATAGGATGCAAGCCATAGATTAACAAATAAGAAATATTCAAAGGTAAGGACGACTTGATTATATATGGTTTGGGACTCTCGATTGTGTTACATTCACTTTTTAATTTTCAATGAAGCGAAATTATGCCTAGTGACTTTGTAACCCTTAATTCTCATTTTAAATGTATGGCTTTTTTTAAAACCAGTGAGGTCACATACTAAATATGCCTAATCTTTTAAAATTTGGTTTGTTCAAACCTTTCCATTTATATAGCTACAGTCTTACCTCTAAAGAGCTAGTTAAACCTAAAGTAATTCTCATAGATGACAATCACAAAGCTATCACAATATATAGGAAAGTGGCACTTCCTTTAAATGCTCTAAAGTGGCCTCAAAAGCAACAAGCTTCTTGATCAGTTTTGGCTGCAGTATCATAGGAGAAAAGAATTAATTCAATTTTATCTCTGGTCTTTGAATACAACAATGTTACGTGACTGTTATGTGCAGCAAATCAAACTATTTTTAAAGCTTCTCTATGCCCATGGGACTACTCTGCTTATAATTTTCTTCCTGTCAGCCATTCTTTGTGTTTAAATTTTTTTTATTTTTCAATTACAGTTGACATACAATATTATGTTAGTTTCAGCTGTGCAACATAGTCATTAAACTTACGAAGTGAGAAGTGTAGTACCTATCTTGTCAGCCATTTTTAATGCTTACTGTTAACTCATCATAGAATGTTCCTTGCTAAGTAGGTGTTTTACTTACCAGCTGTGTCTGATTTGGTAGGAATATGGTGAACTTCTTGTTATAAATCGTAAAGGATTTTTGAAGAGAAAAAAGATCCAAACTAGTATGTTCTGTGATACACTTGCAGAATGAGGTCTTTTCAATTAAATCTAGTTTCTCCTCCCCATCTTCTGCTAATATTTTCTCTGTGTTTTCAGGGCCAGAGATACCCAGCAAAGCTAAACTAGATTTATAAGAATTATAAGATTCCAGTTTATGAAGTCATTATATAGCATTGATAGTCACATTATCATTTTACTTACAAGATTTATTTTTCCAGGTGAACCTTTTTGAGGAAACTCTCCTTAGGTCTTACCAGTTACTCCTCTTTCCATTTTACAATCAGTTAAGCCAAAAACCTGACAGGATGGCCAACCAACATTTAATACAGAAGGTGGGATGGGAGTAGAAGGCCCAAATTAAATTATGGTTTGCTGGGGGCAGCTGGAACTCTCAGCTGGTTTGTTGAGGTGCCCATTAGTCAGTCAACACTGATCACCTGTACAGAAGAGGCAGTTCATCCACGAGCATACACACATACAATCCTACCGTCTGGAAAACACGTTAAAATAACGGGTCGGTAGGGCACTGCCTTCAGGGCACCTCTTCGGTGCAGTCCAAGAATAATAGCTATGAAAACATGAACATTCATTTTGAATATCTTCATGCAGGAAGACCTAAAGCCACGTTAATTTAATCTCCTTCCCTAAATGTTAACCACAATGTAGAAATGGACGCTCTCATCCCTGTAATCAGTTGCACAGTGCATGAGGGCAGCGGTCTCCTGTGCCTCATCTGTGAGCTAATCTTTCATTTCATAGCAGATCTTTCCATATCAAACAACACAAATGACTTAATTTGCATGACAGGATTTGTAACGGGGCAAATCTAGTGTCAAAGTCGATTAAAGATTACACCAGAGAACTATCATAATCAGTCCTCTAATGAGCCTAAATAGTACATGTAAAGTCTCCCCTTTTTGCCATTCCAGTCATGTATAAAAGGGAATGTGTTTCTTTTCATCGATGAGCCAGTCCTTTGGTTTGCACATTACGCCCTACGTTGAGCTAAAGTCATGTCAGTCTGGTTTCAGAGGGAGAGAAAGGGAAATAATAAAGCAAACATCACTTCACAAATGACATTGCTTGGTATAAGCCAACGTTTGAAGCCCTTAATTCTTCTAATCTGCAAAATAGTCAATGCTAATGGGTTTTTGCCTTTGTGAAAGCTGATGCATAGAAAGAAAAACTTTAATGAGCTGCCTGGGCCGTATGCTTACAGATACCTGTCAAATGTCTGTCATCTTAGCTATCGCTGAGGCATTATAAAGAAAGTAAGAAGGAAGGAACGACAGTATTTGTACAAGCATTTTCATGCTAAAATGGCACAATTTTCTTCCTGTCATAATTTCATTGTATCTGAGAGTCAGGAAAGCTTAACCCTTTCCCTAGCATGCCCTGCGCGGTTGTACCACACGATCTTGGAGTGAGTGGTTTAAAAACAGCACTGTGATTTTGTAAACAGCATCTTCTGTTAAAATTGGGGTTTTTTTTGAAAACGGAATTACCTACATTAAAAAAAAATGTGACAACAAACTATTTGAATCAATCGCTTCACCCTGGGGAGATCAGGAGTTTATTAAGTGCAAAACCTCTGTAATGTGAGAGGCTGTCATTTGAATCAATTCTTTCTGAGTTCTTAATTTAATATTTCATTACATCTTTGTGTGCTTAATACACATGCCAGGGCAATAAGGTCAACAAACTCCCCTAGTCTCACCTCTTTTATTTAAAACATAAAAACAGGGAATGCAAATATAACTCATTACACTAGCAACTACCAATTCTGCTCTAGGAAGGTTGTGCTAACCTTATTTTCTGGGATGTATAAGAACACAATCATAAAAATGACTGGGAGTGGAAAGGCAGCAGGACAGAAAAGTCTCTGTCCAGGAATGGCTTGTTGTCCCTTTTTCAAATTTGAAAAGAATTGTAAGTGAAAACACACGCACAGGCGAGAACTTTCATGTTTGGGGTCAAACTGTGTAGAGTTTTAAAGAAAAAGAATGGACTCTAACTCTTAGGATTCCTTGGTGCTTAGAGTGATAATAGAAGTGTGCCATCCTCTGACCGCTTGTGTTTGCCACACCCCTTACCCCCCACCCACCGCCCCAGAAAGATGGAAAGAAAATAAAATGAAGTGCTTTCTAGAGAGGGAGGAGCTTTTTCTAGTGGAGCACCGACCTGTTTAGGGACTTGCTGTGCACACTAGAAAAGCTTCTGTATTTTCATTTCTCTGTATTTAGGAAACCATAGGCTTGGGTAATACTCAAAACTTACAATGAAACAATGGGGACAAATGATATTGTGAATCAAGCAATGCCAGGTGTTTCATGCCTATGAATTTTATAAATAACACTGACCTGTAACACAGGAGACCCCCACGGAAACCCAGGCTGTCCACTCAACACCAACTACCCCGAATTAGCACATGAGCGCAAATCCTCTGGCAGGTTCCAGGCATCGGCGATGATGCTAGTGATGTGGAGGTCACCCCCTCGGTTGGTTCGTGACTAGGAGAACCTAGGAGGTGTGTGCAACCTGAATGTCAGTCCCTTCCAAGAAGACACATCAAAGTTTAGCAAAGCAGAACCTTTTCAATTTGCCTCAAAGTGTTGTAACATTCATGGTTTTGACTCATTTTCTTTTCCTCCCCTGTTACAACCTAAAAGGACCACACTGAATGAGCTCATTGGGTTTTATTGTTTCCCAAAAAACTATTGTGACTTGAAGGATAAAGTATATTCAATGTTGATGCTGCAGGTAAAATCTGCAAGCCCTGAATCAGGTCCCCAGCCCCTGTGATTCCTTTTCCCAGTGCACGGTAAGTCAAAACAAACTCAAGTAGAGTGCGAATTTTAGTCAAGTGAAATTAAAATTTCAAATTAGAAAAACCAAGCCAAAAGCATTAGAATATGGATGCCTCCAGCATTCCGTGCCTAGATGGAGCCAAAATTCGGGTGTCCAATTAGACCGCTCTTAAGGCCAGGTTTATTGAAAAGAAATTAGGCCAACATTAATTTGGAAGTGGACTATTTTAACGTCCTTGGGTAGAGATGTTCAGCTCTTTGGAAAAGAAACAAATTCACTTCACCAATATAAAAAGCATCCTCCATGGGCCTTATTCTGATTTACAAACAAGTAGACCTCCCCAGCTAAAAAACGAGCAACGGAGCCAATTTCTGTGGCTGTGGGGTCCTCCCTTATTTAACAAATATTTACCGTAGACCCTCAGCTGGCCAGGCCCCGAGCCATAGGCTCATGCTTCGTGACAAAACCCACCTCTGTGGCACTAACAGATAAGTGTTCCACAGAGTTGTGAGTTCTCTTTCTACAAGAAATCTGACCTCTCTGTAAAAGACATGTTTTGCTTGTGAAGCCTCATTTATCAAGTTAAATATAAAAATCTACTGAAGAGATCAGATGTCCAGAATTGATTCGACATTACTATTGTTGTTGTTGCTTTTACTTGCTCCTAATTCAAAAGATAAATTGGAAGCCTGGGTCTCTTTCCATGCCACGCCCTGTGCCAGGGTCCACCTACTTTATCTGGAAATGCACACGTATCAATCACACTCCTCAAATTCCAACCTGCTATTTATCAAGGAGCCCCCAGCCTTTGCCCCTGATCTTTGTGTAAGTTCTCCAGTTTTCTGCCCTGTGGAAAATAGAACTCCCAGACATTACCATACGAACTTTAATAACACACGCCAGCCCTACGTGTATGGTTTTGACTCAGATTTCCACCACTTTCCAATATGAATAATTCAACGCCCTTGCCCAATTGTTCCTGTAAGGATACCATATGAATTAAAAGGCTATGAGCCATGTTACTAAACAATGCTTTGCGTCTTCCCGCAGCAGCAGGGCTGTGCAGAGAGAGACATGGCCATTTGTATTTCCGAGTTCGTTTTTCCTGCAGGCCTACACTCTGCTTCCCCTTGAACACTGCTTCTGTGACCCACTTGCTATACCTCTGATCCGCTGCACCCGGAGGCTGTCACAAGTCTCCCTCCTTCCCAGGAGTTGAACACACAATAGAGAAAAGGCCCTGGCTGGGAGGTTCAGCCGCCATTAACCCTTACCAGCTGTGCCTGTGGGGAGCCTTCTGGCCTGAATGTCCTTTCTCTGCGGCCGCCTTCATGCCGCTAATCTAGCCATTGTTAAGGAGGAATGCTGACAGGAGAAAAGAAATTTTTCTTGTGTCCATGCAAGTGTGTGTATCCATGTGTAAGTGAAGGAAGAGTGAAGGCTAATTTCTATAGTTGGCATGAATGGAGGGATTGGGAAAAAAACCTAGTTAAAATGTGTTTACTTGCTTAAAAGGCTCAGTCAATTTAAATAATTTCAGTAGTGTGCTCTATTTTTTTTTAAGGGAGGGGGGAAAACTAGTTACTATTATAATTTTCTTTAAAATCTTCTGAGATGTTTGGGCATGTTTAAGACTTTTAAAATTCACTGCCAGCAGATAAAAAAAAATTGAATTGAATTTCTTAAAAATACTGGCATAAAGTTACAGACACACAAAATTACTCACTTCTAATGGACCTTAAAAAATGAGAGAAAGAGAACTGGTTATACGGGTCACATTTCCTTCAGCAGAAAGCCATTCACATCAGATGCTCAGGAAAGTTTTAAAAAATCTTTTAGAATTGAAAGGGGAAAGGACTTAACTTTATCGACCACTTTTAGAGGAGGTAATTAATCTACGGAGCTCACTCTGTTTTGTAAAACAAATTTTGCTTCCAATGAACTTGAAGTGTCTTAAAGGAACGTGATTGTCTCTTTAGCGTTAAAGAACGTGCACGCAGACATGACCAGAGTGACTATCTAAAGTAGTAACTTTGAATCTTAGCCAGGCAGGTGACCGTGATGACCCCAGTTCTACCGCCAAGCGCATATCCTACCTATTTGAAAAGTTTACATAATTCTGATCTTTGAGGATTGTATTTGCTTTTTCAAAAGCACTGGTGTTGAAGAGAAACTAGTCTTAAATTTAACACTCCATGTTATCGTTTGCTAAAGTTTGGTAAAATACAACAGTTGGCCTATTTCACGTCAAATGAAGAATAATTCGTGGAGAAACGTGTTTTCTGGACAACTAGACTGTATCATGGTAGGGAGAGTGTCCGATACAACAAAGCCCTACTTTGCATCTGTTCCCGTGTCTAGACTGCTGCAATTACTGGTCCTTACAACAGCAGCAGCAAGATAATGCTCCGCTCACAGGTTTCGGCCATTGAAACGGAGGGTTATCTTCCTCCGTCCCTTTATTACCTCGACCATTTCATTGGGATAAAATAGATTTAATGTAATGAAGTTATACTTTTCTAAATCCGCATGCATACATTTACGTAAGCGCTGAGCGTGGCGTCAGGTACATTGTTTTCCAAAACATTAGCGGTAAATACTGTGGCACTGTTCTCATTAGGTGCAGTTCGATTGTTAAAACAAAACAACAGTACAGAAAAACTCCTGTCTTCAAACAGTGTGCCTTGTCTCTTAGCCATTCCTTGGGAAATTTCCATTTCCCAAGATGAAAATTATCCTGTAGAGGAAATGAATGTGATAGCATATGGACTGATAGAATAGGTGAGAATAACAATGTAGTTTTGATTCCATTCATTGGCTTAATCCTTCAATCATCCATTCACAGATATTTTGGGGGTTGCTCCAATATGCAAGACACAGTGTCAGGTTGCTTAGGAGGCACAAAAAATGAATCCTATACTCAAGAAGTATTGTATCTAATATGGGAACTGCTGAGTTCTATATAAGCATATCATTAAATATAAACACAATAATGCTGTCTATGAGTGTTCAGTTAAGTCATTGCAAAAGAAAAACTCAAATCCTACCCTCCCACCAACTCTCATGGTTATTATAGTGAAAATTTTCCAGCTCTACCCCACCCCTGTCTACGTCGGAAGTTCTCAGAGGCAGAAGAATGTAATTGCAGTCAAATTATCGTTAGAGTTCCTCTAAATTACCTCAGCGATCTGGATATAAACTATGCTCCTAGACTTCCCTATTTCTGAAGTGCTTGGAAAAGCATTATTGGTGTTTGAAAGACTTTCTGGAGGAGAAATCACAGAAGGGTCTCCATGTGTCTACTGCCTGACAAACGCCAGGGACTTTCTCCCTTTCTCCCTGTCTAAGAGCTACAAGAACAAGTACGTGACCTCAACATCTAGAGTATTTGCTTCAATCCGATTCATCTCACTCTATAAAAAATATACGCATTTAATCCTAAACATAATAAAATAATAAGGTATTGTTTCAGAAATTCTCTTGGCCTCCATAAACAAATAGCCTTAGGAGAAGTCAATATTCTGCAGAAACTTGTAATATAACAGAAACTAAGGAAGTAAAGTTGCTTTAATTTTTGCTGATACAAAGGGCACATTAGTACTATGCTTTGTATGTAATAATAATTTTTAAAAATTCTGAGCTCTGGTTTGGATGGCTAGCCGAAATTTAAAATGGAACAAAACAGCAACATTTCAAGACCAATATGATGGTTATAGTCAGCAGAAAAGTGATTAATGTCCTTGGTATTTTTCGTGCTCCCGAAATAAAAGCAGATTTAATCTATCATGGCACCAAGAACAACAGAAAAAGCCTTAATGTTTTCCCATACTCTGAAGAAGCTTAGACTCATCAGTTAAGCATGCCTCACCTCCCTCACCCCTCACTAAGATGTCGACTCTCCTTGTGAGAATGGATGACTGCTCTCCTGTAGTGTTCACTGCCTCTGTTCCTCAGGCTCTTCCTACATCCGCCCTTCACTTTCCCAACTCCGCCCATGCAAATCCCACTGATCCCTCCAGGCCCATATAAATAAACTTTCCTCTGCTTCCTCCCCACCAGGCCTACCCATTCTGTACATTCTCATGCTCTTTAATGCAAGGTAGTTTGTCAGTCTCTAGAGAAACCTTTTTAATCACAATAACACAGCAATTTCACTTCAAAAAACTTTCCCATGAAAACACACATATACATAAAGGAATGTCCATGGATGTTCACTGTGGCACTGTTGGTATTTGCGAAACGAAAAAGAAGCAACATAAATACTCATCGATAAAGAAATGTTCAAAATATTACACTGCAGCTATATTAGAAGATTTTACAGACAATAAAAAGAGCTATAGATCGTTGTATACTGCCAAGGAAAAAAATATTCAACATATAAATACAGAAAAAGTAAACAGTGAATTGCAGAATACTGAGTATAGTATAATCTCATTTTTGTGGAAGGAAGAAGGAACAGAAAGAAAGAAGGAAAAAGGCTACTTAGGTGTATATGGACATACTTGTAAATGCATTTTGAAAAGTTCTAGAAGGACAGATATCATACTGGATAATGGTATTGATCATTAAAAATGATAATGGGATAGGATAAGGAGGGTGTCTAACTTTTTTAATGTTTTGGATATCTGAACGTTTACAACAAACTTTCACTGCCTTTTCAATGAAGAAAAGTGTACAGTTCCACACTCGTTGCCATGCAGGTGTGAATATTGCTGCCTCTTTTACAAAACTGTAAGGATCTCGCTAGGAGGAGCCCAGTCTTGTTCATCTTGGCACAGCCCGCTGTGTCCATCACAGTTGTTCTTCGTAAAGGTCTGAGGAGTTGTTGATTGAATTCCAATGAGGCCCGTAAGTGTCCCATGGCTGGAAATTTCTCTGGGTATCGTCTACGTCAAGGACAAGGCCTGAATCAAACCTCAATGAAGAAGCGCTTCTTCCAGGAGCAAGAGGAGCCGTGAAAAAGGAGGGACGGCAGTCTCCAATCCAATTTCCCTCCCTGCCCCAGCAGCTGGACACTTCTGTCCCCCTCTCCAGACCTGAACATGTGCCGGAGAAATGACTGTGAGAGGATGAAAAACAAATGGAAAACTTGTCTTTAAAAAGTCTACCCCAGAGGCCCATTGTACAAGAGACGAGATAACAAGCCTTGGTGAGAGTGTAGAGAAAACAGATCACACATACACTGTTGGTGGGCATGCAAATGGTTTTCCACCGTGAAAAACAGGATGGGGTTTCCTCAAAAAATTAAAAATGGAACTGCCATGTGATCTGCTAATCCCACTCCTGGGCATGCACCCAAAGGAAATGAAATCAGTGTCTCCGAGATACCTGTATTCCCATGCTCATTGTAGCATTATTCACCATAGCCAAGATACGGACACACACGAGTGTCTGTCAATAGATGAATGGGTTTTTAAAATGGGTGTGTGTATACAATTAAGTGTTATCCTGCCATAAAGAAGGAAACCCTTCCATTTACAACTATGTGGATGAACTTGTAGGGACTTATGCTAAGTGGAATAAGCCAGACAGAGGAAGACAAACACTGTATGATCTCAGTGATACGTGGAATCTGGAAAAGGAGAACTCGCAGAAGCAGAGAGTGGAATGGTGGTTGCCAGGGACTGAGAGCTGAGGGACTTGGGGAGATGTTGGTCTACAGGTACCAGCTTTCAGTTACCAGATGAATACGTTCTGGAGATCTGATGTATAGCAGGGGAACTACAGTTAATAATACAGTTCTGTGTACTTGAAATGTGGTGAGAGGGCAGACTTTCAGTCTTCTTACCACACACACACACACACACACACACACACACACACACACACACCCAGTAACTGTGAGATGATGGGTGTGTTAATTAGTTTGTTTGTGGAGATCATTTCACAGTGTATATATATATCAGATCATCGTATGGTTCATTGTCTTTTTAAAGATTTTATTTATTTATTTTTAGAGGGGAAGGGAAAGAGAGAGGGAGAGAAACAATGTATGGTTGCCTCTCATGGGTCCCCTGCTGGGAGCTGGCCTGCAACCCAGGCATGTGCCCTGACTGGGAATCGAACTGTGATCCTTTGGTTCGCAGGCCCACGCTCAATCCACTGAGCTACACCAGCCAGGACGCATGGTTTATTTTGATTAGATAGAATTTTATTTGTCAATTAGGCCTTAATAAAGCTGGAAAATAACCAACCAAAGAGACAACAATCATAAAATTGAAAAAATATAAAATGTCTAACCGGCTCTCAAAGCAACAAGACTTTGCTGTATTGCTGTTTGTTTTAGCCTCCAGTTCTGTGCGTCCGACTCTTTTAGAGGGGGAGAGTGTGAGTCACAAAGTGGTTAAGAGACTACATGT
>PVKM010017976.1:0-25399 GCA_004027735.1 Carollia perspicillata
CTGGAGTTATCTTAGTCAACATTATCACATTGGACAGCAACTATTTAGATGCTGCTTTTCAAAAACAGCATCTGGAGTCTAAATTTCTGTTTCCCTTTAGCTTGCAAAAATCATTATTTTGCTGCTAAATATAGGCCTAAGGATAATACACATTTGGAGGATGAGTCTTTACCTTATAAGGTAAAAGTAGGTATGGAAGTGTCATGAAACAGACAGTGTTGCAAATTCCGCTGGCACCCATAACAAGACCCAGCTGTCTGTGTGAAAATCCTCAAAGCCCAAAGTTTAGGCACTGAAAGTGTCTAGCCAAGTCTTACTATTTCCAAGAACATCTCAGAATTTCAAAGAGTCCGATTTTGGCACATAACAGATACATCAATACATACTGGCTTTAAATTAGTTTTGTGCATGTTCTTTTGAAAAGTTAACAAGTTACAAACTATCAGAGTTTCTGATCTGATTTTGGCCTCAGATCTGCAGTGATGTGGAAGATCCATGGTCATCACTGTGGAAGTTTCCACCCAAAACCTTTTCTTCATCACAACGCTATTGTCTTCCTAAGAACAAACATCCAAAGAACGGAGAAATCAATTATGCTGATTTGTGGTGCCATGTTAGAGATGTTTAATAATATTAAATATAAAATTAAAAAGAAGTATTCTGAAGTAAAATTTGGAACTGATACCATTGTGGTCCAGTTATCTACATACTCCTCCAAAAACAGCTTACTGGGAGCCCACTTCATGCATGAACTCTAGTGACTGAACAGACGTAGTCATCGATCAATTCACAAACGCATTGAGTCTATTAGAAGGAAGCCCTTGCAGAAGAGCCTCCATTGTTCAGTCTAACAAGCATACCCACCTTAATATGCACCTTCCAGGAACCAGAAAATGTATTAATAAAAACGATCTCGGATGTTTCCTAGACTGTCATTTTATTTCAGGCTTTCTACTGAAGTTTTACTAACTACAGAATTTAACTTTTTCAACAAGGTACTATTCTTACTGTCCCTTTTATCTAGGAGATATACAGGGATAAAATGATTCACCTGAGCTGCTCAGCTAGGTAGGTAGCCAGGATCCAGAGCTGCCGAGGTCTGTACTCTTTTCACTTCTCCAGGCCACCTCCCTTGCAAAAGAGCAGGATTCCCTCTCATTTATAGTCCAGAGGTTTAAAAGAAGGTAGTTTCCAGGAAGGTATTAGAAAATTTGTGGGCCATGTCCAAATCAGTCTTGTACAAACACCTAGTCTACTTAAGCACTTAGAGAATTACTACCTCGTTGCACTAAAATAGATATTTAGTCCAGCAAATTAATAGCAAATATTAATCCCAGAAGGAGAAGTCTATTAATGGACTTCTAGGAAAGTAAAGACCACCTAAAGATGACAGAAGCTACATCATAAGACCAAACTAAATCCCATAGAACATTTTTAAGTATCAAAGAATATTCACACATGTATGGATGAAAAGGTACATCCTACCATAACCAGATCTTATAGGTTCATCTTCTGCTCTTCCCCTTACGTCATGTTTGTGATGGTTTGGGAAGATGGAATCCTGTATATTTTGGTCCTCTCACTTGTAGGCTGTGAGGATTTCTAGTAATCAAAACAGCCCGGGCTGGGTGATTCAGATGGATGGATCGTGGTCCCATACACCAAAAGTTTGCAGGTTTGATTCCTGGACAGGGCCCATACCTAGGTTACAGGTTCCATTCCTGATTGGAGCACTGATAGGAGACAACCAGTTGATGCTTCTCTCTCACAGTGATGATTCCCTCTCCCTCTCCCCCTCTCTCTCAAATCAGTAAACATATCCTTGAGTGAACATTAAAATAATAGTAATAATAATAATAATAACAACAACAGTTCATGGTGTTGGGCCTATGTTATATTTGTTCATGTCACACAAACAAGACCTTTTCATGAATACTTTCGTTGTCAGTCACTTCCACTAATCTGCTGAAAGAAGCAGCATAGTGACAGGAAATGAGTAACACTAACTTTTGACCTGCATCAATGTCTGAACCTAACATTGAAAGCTAATACATGTTTAAATACAACTGAGTTTTTCAAGTGAAAACGTGTAACCATCTGCCACAGATGAACATAATGCTACCAAGACATGATCTGCTTGGGGAGGAAAGGTGGCTAGCTTCTCTCAAGGGAGAAGGGCCCAGAGCCTCTTCCTCAATTGCCTTTTATTAGGTTCCTAACACACTGGGATATAGGTAAATCTCATCAATTAATGTCAGGTGGCAAGGATCAAACAATAGATAGCATTTCAAAGAAATCTGAGGGCTTAGTCTGAGTCAGTGTCTGTCAGGTAAGAGGGTTGCAAAAACTTTAGGAGACACACTCATTTCCTGCCCGGACCCTTATCGTATGAATGAGAGCACTCTTAGCAAAGCAGGCTTCACAGGATTTTTCAAATTCTTTCTTATGCCCGATCACCCTGGAACCCGCTCTAGCCAGCAGAGGGCTGCACCGCCCCCCCACCCCACCCCCCGCCATCAAGATTCCGGCTTAAGTGGATTAGAGCCAGGAAGCACTTCTCCCAGAGCTTCTCCCAGATGGAAAGAGGACTTGGTCTATGTCAAAATAGCCGGGGGGGTGGGGGGTGAGAGTCCTTCACTCTCACTTTGCTGCAGCCCCCAAGTCCTTTCTAGTTGGCCTCCCACTTGATCGTGTCTGGCATGGGTTGCCCCTCCTCTGAAAGGTCTTACCCATAGACTCTGACCAACCGACCAAGCGTTGGGGGCTAGAGATGGCAGAGGCAGTGCTCTTGCCAGGAAGATAAGCTTAGTTTCCTCAGTGGCTCACAGTCCAGAGGTCGCTCACTCAGCCTCAGCCAAGGGGGGCGGTTACCACTCCTGAAACCAGACGGAGCGGTTCCCCACAAAAACGCTTACGGCTAAGTCAACCCTTACTGCTTTGGACTCTACTTTGCCTTTTGCTTAGCATTGACTTAGGCTCTAAGTACATTTGACACTTACAGAAATTAATTTAAACGTTAGAAGTTAGAAGGTGGGTATTATTGTTAAATTAAGCATTAGAAATATTTTAAGAAACACTTTGAAAATTCTCCTTTAATAACTTGATGAAAATGTTACTAAGACAATGATATTTTCCCTTTGGGCTTTATCCCTAGGGTAAGTGCAGCTTTTTTCTAGAGTAAAGATAAGGACAGCATTGCTCTCAGAGTTATCTTCTGATTTCCAAGATGTGCTATTCCTGGAATTCTGAAGAAAAAGGTCACTTTTGTTTTGCAGGCAAATCCATTATATTTCAGATTAAATCACTTAAATGTGTTGTTAGAACTAATTTTAAGCCCAACACATTATTGATGCCTTCAGTGGTAAACATTTTCAAGAAAAGACATTGTCTTTGAAAACAAAGCTCCTTAAAATATCATGTGTTCTAGTTAAATTTACACACACACAAAAACACTGTCTTAAAAATATATATATGCAAAATATTTGGTAACAATACCAAAACCACCCTGCGGTGACCAGAAGGATGAAATATTTCCTCAGAATATTTCTTGGTGGTAAATGAGGACCACCAACAATCCAGTCATTTAGTTCTTGATATAAGACAGTGATTAACAGACAACTTAAAAAATATGATGGTATAATATAGTAATAAATACTCAACACATATGTATATATAACAAAAGTGATACCTTATTTACCCACAAATTTTTATAAGATAAAAGGTTAATTGAATTGCTGGTCTACTTACTTGAATATAAAAGATTAATTATAATGAGTAACAGGATTCTTATATAAATATTTAACTCCCTCAAAAGATGAATTATTTCTTGTGAATATATAGATGGATGGATGGGTAAAGGTGCTAGAAGACAAAAATGTGACAGTCTAAACATGTCACAGCTCTTTCTCAGGATGAATTCTGTCTGAAGCACTCCAATGATAATAACCATTCACCCACTTTTTCAACTTCCTTGGAACTGGAAAACTATCATGCAAAAATTTCTATCAAGTTTTTGTTTGTCAAACTCACCAACATGCCAGAGCTAGTCTCTTTCACTATTATCAGAAAGGAAGGATTTGTTTCAAATGTGTTTGAGCACCCTCACCCTTGTTTGCCCTTGACCTACTTCCTTGACAGAGACGTCTCCAATCCTCACATCCCTAGATAAGCCTGTTAATAGCTTTCTTGTGCAATGCAGGCCTACCCAGATCCTACACCAATCCAAAAGAAGGATGGAGATAGTTCAAGAGTTCTACCTTCTTCTTGTCTCAACTTGGGAGTCTCTGAACTTGCTCAGTCTCACAGATCAGGAACCTGAGGACTCCAGGCTCCCACAGGGATCTTTAAATCCTAGGTTTCTACCACTCAGAGTGCAGAATTAGATTATTTAAAACAACCTTTCTGTTGAATATGATAGATAATAGATAGATGATAGATAAGTAATCTTATATGTGTCTATTTTAATTAGCTTGAAGACATTGAAGAGCTAATAAGGTAATGAATTATTGGACCAGCTTCTCAGAGAAGTATGTTATTTTGAAGCCACTTTTGCTCTGCCCTCTGGGCATTTACCAATTCAATTCCAGGTGGTGAGCTGTGCTATGCAGGAGCCAACATGACAAGAGACTGACGTCTCTGACCAGTGAGGACTTGTGGCCCGCCATCAGCCATGTGTGAGGGCTGGGAAGTGGGCCAGCTAGAGCCTGTGACCTGAGTGAGCTGGAAGCACGTCCCCCTCTAGTCAAGCCTTGAGATGACTATAGTTCTAGGTGACACCTTGTTGTGGCCTTGTGGGAGACCCTGAGCCAGCATGGCCCATCACCAGATCGCCCTCCCCTATATCCTTCCTGCCTGCACGGTGTTTGGTGCCCATTGTCCCCAGTGTTCTTCAACACCATTCTCACGTCACCCAACCACTGTCAGTCTCCAAGGTGAAATCAATTCTTCCTGGCACTGTCCCACCTAAGGATTCTCTTTATCTCCCTAGTAGGAAAACCTGTTCTTAAAAAAGGAGTGTGAATGTGGAATTCCAGACATCGGGAAGCCAAAGGGAAGGGATGCATTTTGGTGGTGGCAAGGAAAAAAAGTGGTAAAGCTTCACAGAAGTTTTGACCTCATACCATGTTATAAAGCTGATTACACTCCATACCACCCAAGTGTAAATACTTCCCCATTGCCACAACCAAACAATTTTCTTTTCTCATGTAAGCTCTGTAAGAAAGGATCATTAAGGATTGGTGCTGCATTTATATTAGAAATTAAATTATTTATTTATTCTTTTAGTTAGCATGAAAACTCTTTGTTATCAAAGTAAGAAATGAGAGGGGGTAATCTTAAAAAAATAAAACCCAGCTATTTCAATCCTGATGCATTTAGAAATAGCTATAGCATGACCTTATAATTTAACTATTCACATTTTTCTAGTCAATGGTTTTATACACTATTTTCTGAGAGCTAGTTTACTTTAAAATTTAAATAATGTAATTATAAAATGGTACAATTGCTATGGAAAACAGTATGGAAGTTTCTCAAAAAATTAAAAATAGAACTAACATATTATCCTGCAATTTTTCTTCTGGGTATATATCCAAAAGAATTAAAAGCAGAGACTCAAAGACATATTTGCATATCAATGTTGCAGCTGCTAGAACAAAAATACCATAGACTTGGTAATTTATAAACAATTGAAATGCATTTCTCACAGTTCTGGAGGCTTGGAAGTCAAAGATCAAGGCCAACAGATCTGGTGCCTGGTGAGAACCCCCTTCCTGGTTCAGTCCGCCATCTTCCTGCTCCATGACCCCAAATGGCAGGAGGGGTGAGGAAGCACTCATTCTGAAACCTCTTTTATAAGGGCACTAACTCCATTCATAAGACCTCCACTTCCCAAGGCTCGAGTCCAAACACCATCACAATGGGGACTAGGTTTCAACACATGAATTTTAGAGGCACATGAACCTTCAGTCTATAGTACATGTGCATTGCAAAACTATTCACAACAGCCAAGATAGCGAAATAACCCAACGTCTGTGGGCAGATAAATGAATCACAAACTATAGTGCTGTATATACATACAATGGAATATGATGGGATATTGCTTAGGGGAGGAAATCCTGTCACATGCTACAACATGGATAAACCTTGAGGACATTATGCCAAGTGAAATAGACAGTCACTAAAAGACAAGCATGGTATGGTTTCATGTATATGATGTATCCAAAGTAATAAAACTCCTAGAAGGAAAGTAGAATGGTGGTTACTGGAGCCTGAAGGGAGGAGAGGAAGGGAGGTTGTTTTTTTATTGGGTTTAATGGGTACAGAATTTCAGTTTTGTAAGATGAAAAAGTTATGGAGATCTGTTATACAACAACATCAATGTAATTGACACAACTGAATTGTACACTTACAAATGATTAAGATAATAAATTTTATGTATGTATTTTTACCGAAATAAAAAGTAAACAGTGTAGATATCCAAAGGATTAGCCACTCGCTAGATTCCCATCACGACACCCTTCCTGCCTCCCTGCCTGGTCGGTACATTGCTCCCACTCCTTCGGCAGTGGCCTCTCCAGTGCCAGCCGCACACTGCCCTGCTGCCCTTGTAGGAAGTATGTCTCCAAAGCATTTCCGGTGAGATTATGGGAGTAATTACATTTGGCTAATCCACTGCTAATAAAACCATTTCAGAATCCCTGTGTCCACGGGTCGTGACAACTGTTCTTCCTAGTAAGACTGAAAGAGAAGAGGCAATTTCCTACACACACATCTCTAAGGGAGATGACCAGAAACAGCTTTATGAAATTGGGAATGGCTTCGAAAGCCCCCGCTGGCCCCTGACCTTGACAAAGCTATGTCAAAGTTATGAGCTATTTATTGTTAATTAGGCTAGAGGTCAAATTATCCATCTGGTGTATAGTAAATAAACTTTTAGGAAAATCATCATTTCCCTTTATATTTTGGTTCATGTAGTTTTATCCTAGAACTAGATCTCGAAGGATAGGACACTTTTTAAAGATGTTGGGAGATTTTAACTGAAAAGATTTTCATTAAAATCCAGATCTTAACTATTAGTGGAAATGAAATAAAAATATCTCACTGACTAAATTCAGTTATTTTTATTTAAAAAATTCTTTCTAAAGAAATTCTTTTTCTTGTCTCCTAGAATACTCTACTTTGTACTCCAAAAAATCTTTTTTTTCTTTAAAGAAATAGCAACTCTTCTTTATTCAACAATAGATTGTTAAAACCAGAAGCTTCTCTTTCTAACTTCCTTTGACTATTGCACATCCCTTTATACACACCATTAGGATATTAAAAGAATGGAAATAAGGAACATTAAAAATTAAAGAAAATAATTCGAAGGGATGACCCATAAACTCATCATAAATTATATCCCACAGGAAATAACAATCTCTCAAAAAAAGTACCTTACTCATTGAACTGTTCTACTATAAAGTGATGGTAGTATTTTGTCTATGATTGAATAGCCTAAGAATAATTTACATAAATGTCAGTTGTCCACTGATAAAGCAAGAAAACACAGGTTGGATTGCCTGCTTAGACCGGAATTTCTGATGCTGATACATTTTTAAAGTTGTGCCAAAGAGTTCTTGAGAACAGTTTTAAAGAGCTTGTAGACCGGGTTATACTCTTTTTTTTTTAACCCATGTTGGTGTAAAAAGAAAAAAATACATCAAAGAAAAAATATTAAAATTACTTAAGCCATAAACCAGAGAGCAAAGCCTTTAATTAAATCATTTAATTAAAGTAGACCATAGCCTACCAGTAGGAGCAGCTGAACTATGCTGCTTTTTCAGACAGAATAAAGAACATGTGGCCTTGCTGTTTCTCATATACTCTGGAAGCAGAAAAGAACTAATTATATCTTATTTCTAGCTACTGAAAGTGTATCAAATTTTCATGACTTTAGAGGCAGGAACTAGAAATAGGTACCATCGGGCAACCACTGACGAAGTTTCAAATCTTAGATTCTCTCACTTATTATCACACCCCTAATTCATGAATTATGACAGAGCTGATAATAAGTATAAAGTACGTTGCTAAAGCAGAAATGATGCCGTCATTAAAATTTCAATAGAAATAATATCGAAGTCCAAAAGTTTCAAAATTCGAACTTTAGAAGAACAAATGTGTTTTCATAAAAGCTTCATGATGTATGGGTCACAGGTATGCCCACATTTGTCAAAACTCTTCAAACTGTGCACTTATGCCCTGTCCATTTAACTATATAAAATCATATCTTAATGTTAAAAGAATAAAAAGAGCATCCTTAACCATAAGGCCCAAAGAGCACTTAATCTAAGCGAGAATCCAAGCAATAGAAATTCTCAGGCTGTTTGCTATTGATTTGCGCAGTCACTTTAAATCTTTATGCTCTTACTTCAACCGCTATTTGATCATTGGATCCGTTCCTAAGGGGGACTGTGTGCAGCAGCAACTGAAGCAACTTGCTCTGTGCCTCTCACACACCCTGTCCCTCCACATTCATGATTTAGAGGATGCAAGGTAGATTTCGAAGGGTACCTTCCTATCAAGGGGATTACTTGAAAGTAGTAGCTTTTTTGTGTGGCTAAAAGGGCTTTTCTTTGTTCTCTTACCAGGGGAAAAGGTTTGCTTTGGGCAGGCTCCCCACGGCAAAGCTCTTTGAGGAATGAATTCTGAAGTGCATTCAGCCCTGTCTTCGGGACCTTCTAGTTCAAGCATTTAAAAGGGATAGTGGGACATTGTCCTCCACCCTTTCTGTCTTTGACAGGAGATCTTAGCCAACATGGGATTTTTGCTGCACCTCCTAGGGCACTTCAAAAAGTGTCATTCTAAAAGTAACTTTGTAAAGCAGTTCCCATTTACTACGTCAAAAAAATAACCATTCATAAATGTTAAATGTCAAATTAGCTCGCATGCAAAAATTTTCAGTAAACAGTGATTAGAATTTGACACAACCATTTGCTTCTATGTACAAACAAAATGTATGCAGTACTTTAACTACTGGTAAATTGGCAGATAAAGTTTATCGAGGGAAATAAAAACCTTGTACCGGCAGTAGTATTGCCCCATGAATAGAGACATTAAAAAGGAAGAAAAGAGTCTGGCCTGAGATCTCATCTCCCTTTTCTGCTCTTCCAGGTCAGTGAATTTGCCTGTCAGACTGATGTGTTAGAGCAGAAGTAACATTAGAGATCATCCAATTCTTTCCCTCCACTTTACAAAGGGGGAAACTGAGACAATTTCTTGTGATTTGATTACAGTCACTCATGAGGATCAAAGAATAGAATGTTCACATAGTTACCTTTACATTTTCACTCAATTTAAGGTGAAACTTCAATGAAATATTAATGATGTTTAAAACTCTGCTTTCTCAAAATAAGAAAAAATATATTGAGGTTCTATGTAATTAAATTAATTAAAGCATAGTCTCTGTAACGAGGTAATCAAATCCTAGCCCCAGATCACAGCCCCGCAACTAGCCATTCGACCTTATGCGAATTTCTAAGACTCAGTTTCACTACCTATAAAATCATGAAAAACTCCCTGGCTCCTGTGGCTCAGTTGATTGGAGCACCATCGTCCTATAAACGGAAAGGTCATTGGTTTGACTCCCAGTCAGGGCACGTGTCTAGGTTGTGGGTGCAGTTCCAGGTCAGGGCATGTATGAGAGGTAACTGATGGAAGTTTCTCTCCCTCTCTCTTTCCCTTTCTTCCTCTCTCTCTAAAATCAGCATGCGTGTTCTCAGGTGAGGATTTGAAAAGAAATCCTGAAAAACGATTCCTAACCCAAAGACTGCTGCGAGGAAATGAATGAGATCTTGTAAATGAGGCACCTAATGTAGGTAGTAGACCCTATAATAGGTAGCTGACATTGTATTTTAAAATTCCTTTTTGAGAAAAGTGTATTTTTACCTTAAAACTATTTTATTTTGTTTTTGAGCCCTATAGCTAGAGTTACTAAAAATAAAGTTAAATGACTTAAAATATAATTATCAAATATATAAAAAAAATGTCTTGAGCTCCACCTATGGCAGGCATTGTGATAGTACCAAAACAACATACAATTCTGTTCCTATCCTGGAAAAAGAAATTAATTCACGTGAAATTAATAGTGCCCCATAAAAGCCCCTATGTGATCAAGTGCTCGATTGTGTTTAACCGTCATTCAGTGCTGTGGGAAAAGGGAAGAGATAGATCCCAGTGAAGCTCAAAACAGACACCCAAGGCTGGATGGAGGCAAGATGAATACAGGTGGCCATGCAGGTGGGAGAGTGAATGGGGAGGGAGAAAAAATGGCCCCAACAATAGGGTTTCTATAAATGATGGGATGAAGGCTTGTATAAGAAGGCAAACTCAAAACTGAGCAAAATATTCATATTCCAGATGAATCTATGGAGCACCCTTTCCATTCCTCATTCACATAGCTCAGCACATTGTTACTGGGCTCAGCTTCGAATTGATTCAACGTTGACCTTGTGTTCTCCCAGACAGGGAGGATAAGGGATGCCCTCAAAATACCAGATTCGGAATTAGCACTCACAACCCTAGACCATATTTCTCATTCCTTTCTCCTTACTTCTTAATTGGGCTCTTTAGACCATACTTCACACTTAAAGTTCATCTTTTAAAATAGAAATTGATTTTCTACTGCTCTTATCCCAGAAGGCATTGCACAGACGTCAAAAATTCAAGATTCTTGTCTCACCTATGCCATTAACCAGCCGTGAAGCCAAGAACCAGCCACCTAGTCTGCAGGTGAGTTGCTACATGAAATGGTTCCTCCTGGGTCTGAAATCTCACAGGAGGAGCCAATTGACTGGAATACAGCAGAGTAATATCCAATGTGCATCACACAGCCTAAATTTCTGACTTCTGTTTCATACAGTCTTCAACGTCAGTCTCTATTGTTTCCTCCCCTTTCATAAAAAGTGAGTTCAAGAATCTATTTTATGGCTCTGCCTGACAAATATGATCCTGGATTTGAATGGCAATTTTCTGATTATTTTTATGATCCCTATAGGTATCAGGTACCTGAGATGGTGGGACAATAACACTTCAGGACAGAGCAGGAAGAGAAAATAGCCGTCGCTGGAGACGGTAAGGGAGACGTTTTAGTCCCTGGTTCACATAGGTCAGTGAGGAGGTTTGAGAAGAAAGGGTCCACCGTGCGCTCTTCCGTGTTAGGGGCGATGCGGACCTGAAATTGAAGAAAACAAACAAACAAAAAAACGCGGCCAAGAGCAGCGCCCCAAACCAACCAGGTCTTAGATATCATGCGGGGTATTTAATGGAGTGGGGAGTGAGTCACACTAGGCAGTAAAAGTCCGTGCTAACAGGTTTAATACAGATCCCGGTTCTAGTGTGGAGCCCAAGCGCGTCACCGAGTGCGTAGAAACTTGACCTTGGTTTACGCACGTGACTTGAGAAACTCTGAACTCAGACAAAATGAACGGCCCCTTGGGACGCGCAGGGAACTCTGACTGCCCTCTCGGGCGGGCAGCTTCTGCTGATGCTGTCCAGGCGTTGTCCAAAGGGAAAGGTTGCGGCGCGGTCGGCAGGCGCGGGAGGACTCACGGTGATTGATGGGGAAGGGACGAATGAATAAGAGTGCTGGTCTAGGGACAGCAACAGCGAAGACCCGAGTAAACTGTGTAGGCTACAGGATCCGGCATTCCCTAGCGTTTCGTCAGTAACAGACCAGCCTGCAGCAGAAGGGAGGGGAAACGTCCTCTGCTCCCGGAGCAGGAGGAACCGAGCTGCTAGCCGAGCGCGTCCCGGGAAGGAGGTCTTCCCTGGTCGCTCGGCACCTGGTGCATCCCATCAAGAGGTAAACGTTCTTCGAGTTGAATTAAAATCAGTGATTGAACCTTGCCTGGGGCTTCAGCTTGAATTACTAGTTTGGGTGTTTAAAAAAAAACATTTAGACACACGAATTGAGGTTGGAATAAAAGAGGAAGTGTGAGTGGTTGAAGCCACCTGGAGGGGACAGCAGTTTGTTAATGCTGATAGTCTCCCCTAGTCGGACGGAACAGAGATCTCCAAGATTTTCCGAGTCAGCCCGCGCACTTCTGCGGGCGTCAGGGAACTTGAGCACTGGCAGCGGTGGAGTAGCGGCTGTCGCCCACCAGGAGGAGTCTCGGCACTGATAGACAGGGTTCTCCGGGGAGCGAAATGCGGAGATTCGCAGAGGCGCTTTGCCCCTAGCTGCCTTGATTCTCCAGTTGCAAGCGTCCTTAGCCTGAAGGTTTGTGCTTCCTCCCGGCACTTCAAGGAATTCAGATAGGCCTTGGACACCCATCCCTCTCCAGGGCACACCCCTTTCAGAATGGCCCGCCCCACCGCGGTTTCTTTACCTCTGAGGGGTGGGAGGTGCGGGTGACGCAGGGGAGAAAAACATTCAAAAAGCTGGCTCTGGAAGTTCAGCAGACGGACGCGGGAGGGTCACACCGGCCTGTTTACTGGCGCGCAAACTTGAGTTACTTTTGCGCGCGGGTCGTGGCGGCGCCACTGCGTTCCGACCCAGCGGTTTGCAGGGGCGTGGCTAAGGTAGCTGACCTAGTGTCCTGTCTTCCTTCCGCTGCTGGTCTCCAGAGCGAAAGCTGCGGAGCGGCCACTTGGACGCTCACTGGAGTAGGCAGCAGCATGCAGCCGCTGCCAAGCCTCTGCAGAGGCGCCCTGGTGGCTCTGATCCTTGCCTGCTGCGTGGCGGAGGTCCAGGGAGAAGAGACAGGATTACCGATGGCTGGGGCCACCCCGCCACTTCTTGGGACCGGAGAGATAACGACGGCCCCGTCTAAGCTCTCCTGGCCCACGAGGTCCAACACCAGCGAGCCCTGGTCGTCAGTACCTCCGCAGATGCCTAAAGCAAGGAAGCCGGCTGGAGCCCCGCCTCACACTCTCTCGCCTCCCCGGTGCGAGGGATCCATTGAGATCAAAGACACTTTCAAGTACATCAACACCGTGGTGTCTTGCCTAGTGTTCGTGTTGGGCATCATCGGAAACTCCACGCTGCTGAGAATCATTTACAAGAACAAGTGCATGCGGAACGGCCCCAATATCTTGATAGCCAGCCTGGCTCTGGGAGACCTGCTGCACATCATCATCGATATCCCCATCAATGTCTACAAGGTAAAGGACGCCTGCTACTGTCGCAGGAGGGGAGGGTGACTGGTTAGGGAGCAGGAAATGGGAAAGCCTTTGCAGGGAGCTTTCTCGAGAAAGTCAGTAATCACTGGAACCAAATTTCCTTCTGGTCTTCAGTAGCCCCTGCTAAGCATGAAACAATTGTAGTCCTCAGACCAGCAGCATCAGCATTACTTGGGAACCTGTTAGAAATGACACTTTATGGCTCCACCTCAGACCTGCTCTGGGGTGGGACACTATATATATATATGATTTTAAAAGCCCTCCATATGATTATAATAAATTGTGAAGTATGAGAACCACTGGTCCTGAAGAATCCTGTCCTTAAGTCCAGCTCACTGGATATATTCTCTCTGTTCAGAGTGTGATGCAAAAGCAGGACTGATTTCACCTGAGCTTGTTAGAACTGCTCGCCAAGTCAAATCTGCCTCTTAAGATACTTAAGTGACTTAAGCAAACTAATCTTGAGAAGCATTTTCTTGGAGGACCCTGCCAGTAGAGGAGTTGAAATCCGTTTTTAGGAAACAAGTGGCCTAGAGGAAAGAGACCTAGGCTGGTAAGTAGGAGGACACAGTTCCCCTGCTGCGAATGACTATATCTTTCCTACTTTTTATGGGAGGTCTACAGTGACCCAAGCACTGTACATTTACTCCTTCTGACAGCCCGCAAGTTAATATTACTGCACTTTACAGATGATTAATGGGATAATCAAGGTCTCACAAGGAGTAAGAGTTGGAGGCAGGAATCAGGCTTATCTGTCAGGTTCCGAAGTGATGGCTGCACCCCACAGATTACTTCATGGACCAGACCAAGAGCGCTCCATGTATAAAGGTCTGCAAAGAGGGATTTCAGTAGCTCACATTATTATGTGAGGACCATGGGCATCAGAGAAATCAGGCATGGAGAGCAAGGTCAGGACACAAACCCCCATACTACTGGACTCCAGGCAGCTTTGGAAGTCCGGATGCCCCGGTGTCTCTGCGCCTCAGTGTGGTCAACCCTACCATAGGCTGCTCGTGCCCACTTACTGAGGTTTTGTGGTGGTAAGAAAAACGAGCCTAAGTGAAAGAGGTGGAAAATTTGAAAGAACTGAGCAAATATAGAAAACTGCTTCCCCATCATGATCAGCAGTAGAAAATGGTACATAAAAACAGATCCAAAGTATAAGGGGATAGAAATGTGTTTTTGCAGATTTGTCTAAAGCTAGTCCAGGACTCAGTACAGGAGGGGAAAAAAATGTGATGTAGGGTTGGGAGAGATTTGTAAGGGATGCTTTGATCTTGTGGCAGGAGAAATCTTCATAAGGTATGGTTTTAAGTTGCCCTTCATGAATCTGAAAATCCTAATCCAAATAGCCATGTTTTAAGGAAATTCTAGAGACTCCTGAGGTACAGAGATGGGATTCCAATTACAGTCCAGGCTGTAGAAGGAAATACTTCCAGAAACAGGGGATAAATAGAAGAAATTCTAAAATGCTGTGTGACAATCGGTGCTTTATGAACTCAAAGTTTTCTGGAAGAAGCACAGGCTGAATTGGACCCCTTAAATACAGCCACAGTTCCATCTGAGCCAGAAGTGACACATTTATTTCTTAAGGAGTCCCATAAACCAAGTCTCACCACTCCAATTTGGCAGAGGAATTTCAATTCAATTCATCAAAACTGACGTCAGAAACATCAGAGTACCGGGTTTTGTGAGAAATTTTAAAATACGTGAAATAAGATCACTCTCAAAAGGGAGATTACATCTAGTTTCACTGGACTAGCACAGAATTTTGTAAAACATTAGTTTAGGGAGGTCCCAGTAAATCCCACAAGTCCAGCCCAGTTAGAAACCTTCCTAAGTCAGCCAGCAGCTGAAGGGCTGTCTGGAGCCGGGGTTGAGACATGTCAGTGTGCTGCTGTCAGGCAAGATGTAAATCAGCTCTTCCAGGCCCAGACTGTTTTCTTCCTCTCATCAAATTATTACACTCACCAAGCCAAAGAATATTCGACTTCCCAGGGAGCACACAGATTACTTTCATTTCAAATTCCTTTAGGATTTCCCTAGGGAGTTACATCCTTTTTGCTTGGAGCCATTTACTATAGTCTGTTAATGCTGTTTTGACCTCTGAGATAAACAAACTAATGAGTCATTACAACTAGCCATCTAGCCTTCTATATTGGTCATAAAGAAAGGCATCAGAGAGAATTAGGTTTCATCACTACGCTTGCTATCATTGAATCCTACATGGTAGCCTATGGTTGACTTTTACAGTATGCATAAATAGGTGTCATTTGAGGTCTAAAATAACAATAACGACTACGGTCTATTATGCACTAGGTACTTGGTTTATTTCCTTGAATCACTGCACCAAAACCTGTGTGGTCCCCCTCCATTTCATGGAGAAAACACCTGCTGGAGAGGTGAAGTACCTTACCCAGTCACACTGCTAGAAAGTGATGAAAAGAAACTTGAACCCAAGCTATCTAGCCCTAGAAACTGTGGTCCTCTCTGTCCCCCTGCTGTGAGTGAGCTCAGACACAGCACGTCTTTCTCCAACTTGGAGTATTGTCATGGCTTCATCGGAGAGCATGGGTGGAATTGTGACATACTGCCACACAGGGAGATCCTTGGCAAGCATTTTCTGTTTTAATTTGAGTCATGTGAGGACTTCTAGCTCCTGAAATCCCCTTCCAATGGTCTGGAATATGTATCCTAAAATTCCCCTCAGGTGGTCTGGAGTTTATAATATCGATAACAGCTATTTACCAAAGGCTTTGTTTCCAAAACACCTAATCTAGGACTTGTTAAAAAGCTATTTAATGTGCTAAATGATCGTGATATCATATAAGTTTTTAAAAATGGATTTAGAATGTCAGAGTAGCCAGGTATTGTACTTCACAGAAAGTAATTTAAGTAAATTATGAATGCCATTTAAATTTATTCTAAAGCGGAGACTTGAATCCCTAAACTAGTAATTTCTAATTTTTTGTGTGGGATGCAACAACTATCTGAGGATCCAGTTGATTATTTATATTATATGTAACTAATATATTATATATAATTCACATGTACATTATAATTGATATATAATATAACATACATACATACACACACACTCAAAATTTCTGGGGAGTCAGAGAATCTCTGAACCAATTTGTTGGCACATCCAGGAGCCAAGAAATGTCCATGGGAATCTATTCCATTAATCTGGAGCTCAGTACCTAGAGTTCAATGAAGCGGACAACCACAACATATCCTAAACCTTACTGGAAGCCATAGTCCTTGATACTGCTGTAGAAAGGGACAGGACATCACCGGGCTGTGCTGCCGTGAGGGGTGACAGACCTTAGGAAACGCATCTGCTCTGCATCCACTCACCCAAGGAACTGGGACTCTGGAAGCTTGTGGGTAGAGGTAGGTGGTCCTCTCACCAGGTCACCTGTGTCAGGGAGGAAATCCTGTGTTGAAGGCCAGAGAGGTACGTAGGACATTCGGCACAAATACTCATGTGAACATTCTCCAAATAAAAGCCTCATTTGTCCTTCTCAGCAGCACACACCAAGGTTATTACATACCATATTGCATAAGACTTCCCAGAGGAAAAATGAAAAAGCAATTATCCAAAGAGAATGTCATATATAATATTCTATATAGACAATAGATATATAATATTACATATAATATCATACACATATTATATATAATATAGCATACATTATATATTATATGTAGATATATAATTATGTGCAGGTATATAATATTACACACATATATTATATATTATATATATTATATATATATAATAGATACACAAGTAGATAGGTAAAAATTATTTGGTATAGTGCCTGGTAAATAGTAAGTAAATAAATTGGATGGAGGGCATGTGTATGAATAAGAATGGAAATTTGTTTAGGTTTTTCTTTCAGCTTTTGCCATTATAGACATGACTACAAATACATCCCTGTACCTATGGATGTACACACCTGTGCGACTCTATCTGAAAAGTAAATTTCTAGAACTAGAATGACTGTTCCAGTAATAAAGGATATGTGCACTTGTAATTCTGATAGATATTTTCATAGTGTGCTTCAAAGTTGTTATACTCCTAGATTCAGTCACTATTTGATATAACATCTCCATAGAGATACACACGTATTGATGTCTATCTCTAATTTACATATGCCAATATTTACGTGGTCTGCATATGTGCCTGACCCAAGAGCCAGGCACATACACAGTCTTTGATGTGAGGATGCATCTCTCCTTATTCGCAAGCTACTTGCGTGTGTCCTTCCTGTGCAGACTAAAATGAATGGGGTAATCTAGATGTTTGCTGCCTGCGAGAGCCTCTCTGACTCCTGAGTTAGAAGCAACACCAAAGCTGTGTGGGAAGCAGAAGAGCTGGGCGCACTTGTGGTGCTGTGCAAGCTTTCATACCATTAGCCGGTGGGTCAGCTGTTTTGTCTTGGTTTGGCATAGCAGTGATATTCATCATGCACTGGTTGCAGGTTAAAATTAAAATTCCTTTAACTTCATTTAACTTCTCTAGAAGCTATGATTTCTTAAGCAAATAATGCATTTTATGCAACAATTTCTTTGTGCTATATTTACATGGCTGAGTTAACAGAGTTAATTTTCAAATATAGCTCCCTTCATGTGTAAGCAAATTGCTTTTGAAAACAAGTATGCTTGTAAGCTGATAAGGGAAATATTGCTACAGACATTAGTTTGATAAGGATCTGAGTGTAATCAGTTGTTCAGTGGTGACAGAGAGTTTACTGAAAATTAAGCCGGTGACCTGATGGAGTGCCTTCAGACGGCTTCGCTGTTACGACTCTGCAGGCCAGTATGAGAGGTAAGAGGCTGCCTGCATAGCTCCGAGAGGCAAAGCTGCTGATCTTTAACGTTTAACTAGTTAAGAAAGGGCTATGTCTATCATTAAAATGCCGGCGGGTCAAAATGTGGAATTGCTTCACTGAGCCCACAAATGAGTGTGGAGTCAAGTGACCTTGGCAGGTAATCAGATGTTTTCACTTTGGGACACAATGAAAACCCTCTCGGAACAAAGTCACCTTCCTCACTATTTGATCTTGGACTGCCTGTAGTACTTAACACATTTTTGTATAATTAACTAGTTTCATAAGTTAGTGGTAAAAGTTAATGGAAAAAGCATCAAATTGAACTTTTGAAGTTATAGTTTTCCAATCGGCAAACAGAAGCAATGGTATCATTGGATAGAAGAGTCTAATTTCTTCTAGGATAGTAATACCATTTCCACTGCCAGCTAAGTAAATGAGATATTTTACTAATATCTTATTAATATTTTGTGATGTTTAGCAGCAGAATAGTTTTGAACCTAAAATGGAAACTAAATACCTTTTTTAAAAAAGATTTTATTTATTTATTTTTAGAGAGAGGGGAAGGGAGGGAGAAAGAGAAGGAGAGAAACATCGGTGCGTGAAACATTGATGGTTGCCTCTGGTATACACCCCAGCTGGTGATGGACCCAGCACCCAGGCCTGCGCCCTGACCGGGAATCGAACCGGTGACCCTACGCTTTGCAGGATGACACCCAACCAACTGAGCCACACTGGACAGGGCGGAACATAAGATACCTTTGAGAGTCACTTATGTAAAGCAAAAAAAAAAAAAAATCAGAACAAGTTAAGCACATTTAAAGTATTATCTTTTGAAAAGTACTAATAAAGAGGAAGACTGTTACTTTAAATGACCTCAACTCCAGCGATTCAAAGAAAACCATCCTGCCGATCTCACATAGTGCCTGCAACAGGCAACAGCAGTAAGCATGCACGGACAAAAGGTATTATACATGAGGCATGGGATTGCTCTAACTTAAATTTTTATAACTGTTCAGATGAAAAAAGAAGGTGGGAAGTGTTCTCCCCTTTCTGGATGAGGATAGTGGTCATAAGTGAATAACAGGACAATAACAGAATTCAAATAACCCAGAAACTCGAGACTTCATTTTTCCAACTTACGGCTTCACACATGGGTTCCCATGACAAAACGATCGGCAAAGACGGCCTCGGGCACTGCAAATCTCCTTAGGTTAACTCCGTGGTACGCCTTGTGTTTGTCTTTGATCTACAGCTTGGTCACTTCATAAATCTAAGGCTCTTAAAATGTTAAGGAAATGTTTCTTTCAATATGGTAAGCCTTACATATCAAAGGCTTCACATCTTTCCTTTGCTCACTTTAAATGCGCCATTCGAGACCGAAGATATTTACATAGCTGTGCAAAAGGATGAAATAGCCAAGGCCCCGTTGTTTCGGGGCCAAGACCCCATGTTCTTCACCTCACAAAGAAAACCATATAAGGTTATCTCTGTGTGGCTAATATGCTATAGTCGACTGTTTTTGAAGAGACATGCCAAATGCTAATAAGTGATTAAGTGCTTTAAAGGGTGTTGACAGATAAAGCCTGAGCTGAAATAAGATTCAAGCCGTAATTTATGATGTGAAACATTTTCCTTCTGTACTTGACGAAGTTAAAAAGAGGTTGGCTATGTTTGGAAGATAACTGAGTGTGGCATATGGGTATACCTTTGCCAACAACTTCTCTAAATTTAGACTTCTTTTCTTTTCAATGCTTTTATTTTAGAGATTTATTCTTCCTCTTTCCCTATAGATCTTCTGGTGAAAAAAACTAAAGAAACAAGAAAATGGTCAAAAAGTGGTGGTAGAAGAGAGAGAGAAAGAGGACCGTTCTTGAGTCAGATATGTATTAGCCAAGTTGACTGAAGCATCCATGACTCAAGCAATTCTCTGTCCCTGAGACTCACAGCCACACTCGTGCCTTCTGCCTGTGCCTCTTCTCTGCCTCTCTCCTCTTTAGCTCCATCGCAGTTTCCAGAAAGGAGGAAAACTTGCTCTGGAGGTTTACATTGTACCCTGTCTTCTTTCTCCTCACTCAGTGTTCTCAAATGGTTTTAAAGGGCTTTTGGATTCCTTAGCAAACTTTTGCTCTTCGTTGCTTGCCAGTGAGTGTCCCATAAGGTACGCCCTGAATAGAACACAGTTTGAGTGAGACGTAAAATTACTTAATAAGGTTTGTTGAATTCATTCAGTTGGAGTCTCCTTGTGAGCCATGAGGCCATGAGATCATAATTCTTCCATTTCTTCAAGTATAATGGTAGTCTTCTCCAAAAAGCCAGCTCAAATAAGTAGGTGAAACTTTTCAAAATATGTAATGTTAATATGTCAGTGAAAGTTTTTAAGCACAAATTGTGGCTATATATTTTTTAAATTCAGGTAATTTATTAATTTACCTGTTACAGACTTGGGAATAAATTTCAATGTAACACTGGCAGAAAAATACATGACAAATGAACTTAAATTTCTCCTAGGACTTATTTATTTATCTTTTTTCTATCTCTTTTCATCTTTTAGAGATTTTGTTTCCAGAACTGTAGTTCAGATTCATGGAGTCGTTGTTCTATGTCAGCAAGTCATAAGAATCTTTCAAGAGTAGTAGAAGGCCCTCTGTTTTGCAGGTGCACCTGCAAGGGGTTCTCAGGGAGAGAGCACCTGTCTTGCACAACACCAGAGGGCAGTGTTCACATTCTGCTCCATTTAAGTGGCACTCCTGGGAGATAACCCGAAGTTGTATCTGACCCACAATTTCTGAGCCGCATGACCTAATCTTTAAGGGATTAAGTGCATTTTAATGGATGCAAGATGGAACTTGGAATTGATATTGATATTTGTCCCCTAGGGCACTGGTAAAATGTATGCCAAGAAAATATTTCCTATGCCCTTGACCAGCAGCTTCCCTTAATTCTCTCTGTATGTCTGACTACAAAAAGGAAGGGAGCTCTGAGGAGACAATCCTTGAATGAGCCTGCCCTATATTATTAAAATGCTAGTTCCAATGCAGAGACACTCTTATCTCCTTCAGGAAACAGAGATTTGCAAACAGAAGAATTCACCCTTTTCTAAAGTTGTGAAATACAACTACTTCATTCATTCCCTCTTTTGATTTTTACTGTAAAAACATAATACCAGTCATTTGAAAGGACTTGGTCACCGTTCCTCATGAGCTGGAACAGACAGCAAATGAATCCTGGTTTGTCTTCATTAATACTCTTCTCATCCACCAAACTTAGAACTCAAGCTCCTCACAGACCCCCAGTAGAAAGTGAGAAACAGTAGGTTCTGCTTTGTATCAGTCATTTCCTGGACAGGTTTGTGTAGGAGAGTGAGGGTGGAAGAGGAATTTTTGCTCTCGACCTTGTCCAGCCTGCTTGGAAGGCAGAGCTCCGACAACAGAACAGCCGGCCTTCGCGCCTCAAGGCTCTGGTGCTCCGCACCACCCCGACCGGCTCATCTGGAAGGGGGAGGATGTGGCCCAGATAAGGTGAAACAATAAATGCAGAGTTATCCCAATTCTCTAAGGAACTTGTTTCAAATATGAGAACTGAAAAGCTCATGACAAATGTTTTGTAGAATTTCTGTTTTCAGATCAAATTCATTTATTCGTCAGGTCATTCATTCACTCGTATTATTCAACAAGAGTTTAAATGAGTGGCCACTGCATGCCAGGCACCATGCTACACATTAAAATCGGAGTAGAATATTCTGAAACAGATAAGCAGTTAAAACTCAGTGTTTGCTCTTAATTTATATGGTTAATGAGGCGAATGAACATTTGTTAGCATAAGATGCTTAACTTTGGAATTTTGAGACTTTAAGGGGCTTGGTTCTTTGGGGCATTAAGAGTGGTGTGCGTTACAGGGTTTCCTCCATTTAATTCCTCAAGAATGTAATTTTTAATTAAAAAGAGACATGAAAAATGTAAATCCCCCCCACCTGGAGAGATTTCATAGAACTCACTTAACAATACCCTGAAATAAAAGATATTTATTTCCTGTTCTTGCTATTTATCCTTTTAGAAATTAAAAAAAAATCTTTATAATCTAAAACTTATTTTATAATGTAATACAAAAATAATTTATTTGGTTCCGTTGTCTATTTTTTCTTTCTTAAAAAGCTGTTCCAACATAAAATTATGAAATCATGGCCACCCTTGAATAGAAACTTTATCATCATTATGGTCATGTCTCTTTTCAATTTAGTGATTATTTATTTATCTGTGTTTATTCATACAACAGAAATGTGCTGGGGAAGCAGTAGAAGCCTAGGAAAAGGGGTCAGCACAAGCAAAGGCTATCATTTGTCAAATGGGCACCACACTGCTTACTGGACCCATAGTAACAGAAGCTCCCCCTTGGATGAGCCATTACGATGTGTAAACCAGCATCGGTTACGGGACTATTCCCTAGCCAGTTCACATTTGCTAAATGATAAGTTATAGATATTCAAACTTAATTGTAAACAAGACCTAAAAAGTTCATGTATGTGGCAGGGACCTAGAAACAATACCCTAGTATTCGTTTTTTGATTAGAGAGATTTGTGGGGTTACATGCTTGATGTGTCTTCAGAATTCAGACCTTGCCCTTAAGATATTTAATTTAATGGGGTAAAGTCCAAAGAAAAAAAAATGAAACATAAAGAATGAAAGTGTTGTCACTGGGTTTAAAATTATAGTTGTTCCCTCTTGCAGTACAGGAAATCAATGTTTTCCACAAAGAGGAGAGCTGTATTGTTCGACTTCAAATTGTAAGTGTTCTGTCACTAAATAGTGAAATGATTAATTTCTAGGAATTACAAAAACCCATAAGAGCATTTTTTAAAGATTTTATTTCTTTATCTTTAGAGGGGAAGGGAAGGAGAGAGGGAGAGAAATATCAATGTATGGTTGCCACTCATGCGTCCCCTGCTGGGAACTGGCCTGCAACCCAGACCTGTGCCCTGACTGGGAACTGAACCACAGTTGTTTGGTTCGCAGGCCCGTGTTCAATCCACTGAGCTACACCAGCCAGGGCCATAAGAACATTTTTAAATGCAATTTTTAAAAGGGCATCTTTGTTGAGAGTGATACTTGTTTTAACTTCACAGTTTTTCCCTCACCCAGGGCTTTGTTTACCATTGAACAAGAGGTTGTTCTCTCTGCCTTTTAAATAAGCTCCAAGCACTATGTTGCTCAGACGTTCTTGCTGGAGGCCACTAAGAGATAGATGAGCGACAGTGGAGGGGTGGTTTCTGCCATGGCCATCAGCCTTTTCTCCATGTCTCCACAAAGCCTTCTGATCGGAGGGGCAGAGATCATCCAAGTCACCCCTCTCACTATCAAATAACAAACCCGTCAGTGGTCACTCAGTCCCCCAGCTTCTGTGGCCCCTAAGGACCAGCAGGGTTCAGGTCTCACCTGAAAGCTGAAGTCCTGAAAGCTGGAAAAGTTGGCTGCTTCCTAGCCTGCAGTTCCCTTTGTAAGGCTAGTTCCCTTTGTAATCTCTCGGTTGTGGTTAGCTTTCTGGCTGTCTCTGTGCAGAACGTGAAGAAAACTGTTATAACTTTCAGTTTGTGTTTCCCCATCCTCTGTGATAACTTGGGTCAGAGGTTGAGCCGCAGGCCTCCCAGTGGTATGAAGAGCAATAATCCAGTTCCTAGATGGAGCCAAAAACAATAGAAACCACAAAACAGGGCCTGGACTGGGTGCAGAGCTCATTTTCATTGGCCAGACTTCTTCCCCTTCAGTGGCCGGTGCACTCATTCATCTTGATCCGCCTGATGGCTGTACTTCTGCGATACTAATATTTGCATATTTGCAAATAGTTTGAGACAATAAAATACTTGAAAGTATCCACATGTTTGGACATTTAGTAGATAAAATAACTAGGTTGTTAGAAGAAAATTTTGACACATAGTCCCGGTCATAAAAATACTAATATTGATTTTAATTCTAAACATTCTTTTTTTTTTTTTTGCAAGATCAGCTTCTTGAAAATACTGCAGACTCTAGAATCAGAACATGTGGGTTCAAATGTGGATCTATTAAGTGAGAGACCAAGGACAAACGTATTAGTTGTCAAGTGATGAATAGCAAATTACCCCCAAATTGAGTGGCTCGAACAATAACCATTTATCATCTCACAGCACGTCCGTGTTCAAGAGTTCAGGAGCCACTGGCTCAGGGTCCCCTGTGGAGTCAAGCTATTGGCAGGGGTTGAAGTTATCTGAAGGTTTACCTAGGGCTGGAGGGTCTTTCTCACTCCCGCACCAGGCAAATTAGTGCGTGCTGTTTTCAAGAGGTCTCAGGTCCTTGCTGCGTTGGCCTCTCTGTAGAAGGCACGAGTATCCTCCTGGCGTGGCAGCTGGCCTCCCCCAGAGTGAGTGACCCAAGAGAGAGCAAGGAGGAAGCTTTAATGCCTTTGATGAACTCATCTCAAACGTCGCACATCATCACTCCCACCGCATTTTAAGCAAATTATTAATAAGTTCAACCCACATTCAAGGGGAGGGAAATGGAGACTTTGCATTTTGAAGGGAAGAGTTTTACTTTCTTTTTTTCCTTTTCCTTTTTTCCCCTGATATATCTAAGGACAATCAGTATGATTAGACAGAATATTGTGTGGATAATTTATTCCAAGCTGGATCTGGCAGAGTCCTTGTAATTGGCTGAAACCTTTTTTTTTTTTTTAATGCTTACAAGGGCTATTGACAGTTATTTGAAAGCATCTTGAGTTCGTAGTGTTAGGGGAATCAAGAGTTAAAGATTTTAGCTGTAGTTATAGGTAATATCTTTAAATGATTAATGCAAGTGGAAAGTTGTTATTCCAGGAACTGGAACGCATGAATTGCATGACTCCAGGAGGTCAACCAGCAATTCAACCTTTGTGCCCCAGGGGGTCTGCAAGCCTGGAGGTGGAGATGGTATCTGAGCCACTGTGTTCCAGGGAGGGACTGTCTGTCTGTCCCTGGTGCAGATAAAGAATTATTGACTAGCAGATAACGAAACAGGAGGAAGATCTCCAGAGGACTGAAACTCTTATTTGATTAACCTTTTATCCAAACCCCTTACCTACCCCTTTCTTCTCCTTATAAAGGTCAGCGTGAGAGGAGATGTTAAGATGGATTTTAGGGTACATAACCGGCTGTTGAATCTAGCATCTGAGTAAAGTGCCCGTAAAGATTCAATCCTTGTCTCTCCTTATTGGTTCTGGTAGTGACATGCCGCACAAATGCCACCGTTTCCAGTTTCAGTAGCCGATTCAGACCTGTGGTACTCTGAGTCTTTCCTATTGTAGTAAATGGCTCCACTTTTCACATGATAAACCTCTTTGAGTTTGCTGACTCCCCACACCTGACATCCAACCCATCACAAGTCCTCCTGGCTCAGTC
>PVKM010017977.1:0-25441 GCA_004027735.1 Carollia perspicillata
CCTTTTCAACAAATGGTACTGGAGCAATTAGATATCCTTAGAAAGAAAAAAACCTCAACCTAAATTTCACACCTTATACAAAATTCAAATGCATCATAGAATCAAATACAAAACATAAATCTATGAAACTTTTAGGAGGAAATTTATAGCTCTTCGTGTTTGGTGAAGAGATTTTAGAGTTGACAGCAAAAGCATAATGTGCAAAAGGAAAAAAATAATGAGCCTCATCAAAATTTAAAACTTTGCTCTGAAAAGTCCCTGCTAAAAAGATGAAAAGACAACTTATAGACCAGGAGAACATCTTTGCAAACCACATATCTGACAAAGGGCTTGTATCTATAATATATAAAGAACTCTCAATACTCAACAATAAAAAAGAAAAGCCAATCTGATTAGAAAATGGGCAAAAGGCATAAATAGACATTTCCCCGAATACACATTCAGATGGAAAATAAGTACACGAAAGGCATTCAATATCATTAGCCATCAGAGAAATGTAAAATAAAACCACAATGAGATACCACTATGCACCTGCCAAAATGGCTTAAAAAATAGTGAAATACCAAATGCTAGCAAAGATGAAGAGAAACTATATCAGTCATACTTTGCCAGCAGGAATGTGAGATAATATAGCCACTTGGAAATACAGGTTAGCAGTTAAAAAAACTGAACAATCACTTACCTTATGACCCTACAATCATTCTACTAGGTATTTAATCCCAGAAATCTAAATTTTGTCTGAATACAGACAAAAAAATATATATGCACGGGAATGCTCACAGAGGCTGTGTGAGTCAGGGTTCTTCGGTGAAACAGAATTAGTTGGATATACATTGACAAACTTTCCTCAGGCTCCTCTCCTTCCCCCAGGCCCTTGTACTTTGCCCCACCCTGGAGCTTCAGCAAGCATCGGGAGACAGGGGAGAGAGGGCACCCATAACAGCTTCTTCTGAGAGTTAACTAACCACAAAAAAGCCTTTTTCCACTCAGCTGCTCAGTCACACCCCCTGCTCACCCCACTCCCCTCACCCAGGTCTTTCTAGACTTATTTACTCCTCCCTATTTCAGAATGACCCCTTTCTGCTCGGTCTTTAAGTAGATATTGTATTATCTCACAGTCAGGGTCCTCCTGTTGCAATAGGTCCTTTCCTCCTACTGCAACAGTGCCCTCCTCTAATTGCAACAGTCTTTTCAAATAAAGTCTCTCCTTCCCCTAGGTCTGGATTTATTTTTTTTATTCTGTACTGCCTAAGGTTATGGTTTCTAATAATTTGAGAAGTATATTTCTCCTCTGTCACACTTGTTTCTATTTATGATTTTCTTTTATGGGTTTTAAGTATTCGTCCCAGATTCAGAGGCCACATGGGCAGAGCGATCAAACCCTCTAAACGGTATTAACAAGTCACCAACAGACCTCTTAGGTTAAAATGGAAATGAAAAGGTAGGAGGGCTGCTTTCATATACAAACACCCCCAGATAATTCTATTCTAATATCTTGCTGGCTCCACAATCATGGCTTTTGGGGCCATTTAATTTACTTCCAGCTAATGCCTGGGGTGCCAGTGCATAACAAAGAAAAAACAAAAAGTGGATAATACTAAAATATTTCATGAGATCACAGCAAGTTAAAAACCTAGCCAACCCCAAGCCTCACAGAGCATCTTTGTCATCTTATCCCTGAGCTGGCACAAATAAAAGGTTTGCAAGTATTTACAAACTATCAGCTGCCCACTCTTGGAAACATTTATTATCTGAAGTTCAGTGACATTATTTTCAAAAACAAAAGTGAGGACTTGTACACTGGCAAAGGATTTTTTTGACTTGTGCATTTAGTAACAGGTAAAGTCATAGATAAGTATAAAAACTGAAAATCACATTTAACTATACCTATTTCATGAATTGCTTACTGAAACCATAGTTAACTTTAAACATCCAGGGCATGTAGTATCCACAGTCATAGGCTGGTTTCTTGCTCCGAAGTTTCTGGAGTACACTGCCGTGGTTACCAGGACTAGTAGAGTGCTGAGGAATGTTTCATTGACAACAGCTCTGGGGGAGAGGGTTGGCCCTGATATGTAGCATGTGCCAAGTTCTACAGTGTAAATACTCTCTCCATGACTAATTTCAAGCTATCAATGTAACTGCCCTTGGAGTTGAGGAAGAGATGCTCACTAATGCACCACACAGAGATAATAGCTGTAATTAACCTCAAGAGAACATAATAGTAAAATGTAGTCAAATAATTAGAAAGTAATGAGTTTTGAGTATATGTCATTTTGGTTTTAACTTATTTAACTGTAACTTTTTATAATTTAATTTTAATACTGACTGTGTAAATCTAGTGTGCAAAAGTCCTGAAAGTTTAACAGTCAGCTTTTGTATTGAATATGTTGGCACAGCTGGTACCGTGGACACTAGCGAGTCCAGGATTCATCCCTCACTCTGGCCACAACATCTAGGCAACATTATTTAATAATACAGAAATTATTTGTGTCACAGGTGCATCAGGGATTTTACTGACCAAAAGGTATATCTTACTTGTGATGGGTTGAATGGTAGCCCCTCCAAAAGATATGTCCAACTGGAACCAGTGATTATGGTCTTATTTGGAAAAAGGGTCTTTGCTGATGGAATTAAGGATTTTAAGATGAGATCACCCTGGCTCATCTGGGTGGGCCCTAAATCCAATGACCAGTGTCCTTAGGAGGGAAGACAGAGACAGAAGAAAATACACAGACACAGGGAAGAGGCCTTGGACAGACAAAGACAGAGATTGGAGTGATCCGTCTGCAAGCCGAGGAATGCCAAGCATTGCAGTGGCCCCCAGAAGGCAGGAGAAAGGCACAGAATGGTTCTGCCCCCGAGTCTCCACAAGGAACCAACCTTGCGGAAATCTTGATTTGGGACATGTAGCCCCCAAACTGTGGGAGAATAAGTCTCTGTTGTTTGAAGCCACCAAGTATGTGATAATTTATTATAACAGCCTTAAGAAATTAATATGCTCATGACAATCAGTCCTGGTCAAATTGGACTCCAAAAAAAAAAGAAACTTTCACAATTTTAAAAGCTATAAAATAGTAACTTGGAAAATTACGTAATACTATAACCACATAAAATCATAGTGTAGGAGGCAGGTGAAATTTAAAGGGCAGAGCAGTTTACTGCTGGTATTCTTCGTTGTCCTAAAAAGTTATCTGGTATCTTAATAATCCTTATGGGCCAAGCATGGCCAGACTCCCTGGTAACTTGGACACAACCTCAAAAGTGCCAATTGCCAGAGCCTATTTACCAAGTGGGGGAAACAGTTATTCTTAAATTTCTCAGCTACAGACTTCTTTTGTCTTCAGAGGGTATGCTCCTATTTAACAGAATACTCTTGTTCTATGAACTGACAAAGTAAAGAATAAAGGGGTAAATAACCATGATATATGAATATGCAAGACTGGGGAAAGGTGGCAGATTTGACATTTTCCATTGATATGTTTATTAATCTGACTACATCATGTGTGGAGCTCCAAGACAGTTACCGCAGAGCATTAAACCAAGCAGGGACCCTTCAAGGCCCAGGGCCTTGTGCAGCTGCATAGGTCACATACCCATGAGCCCAGCCCTGTTAATGGAATAGCTAGCATGTGTGCTACCGGTGAGAAACTCTGATTCTTACCCCTACTTGCTATTCTCAAAAAAAATCAGGGTTCTTATTTCCATTTAAAAATGACCTGCCATATATTTAAAGGAAATGAATCTTGATATGCATAGATTTCTTTTTACATAAATGTCTATAGAAGTTTTATTTACACTCATCAAAAAATGAAAACAACCCAAGTATCTTTCAATGGGTGAACGTAAAACAAACTGGTATATACACACAACAGATATACACTGGGGAGAAAAATGAATGGGAACACCACCAAAAAGCAATAATACGGATGCACCTCAGAGATATTATGCCCGGTGAAAAAAAGCCAGATCCCAGAGGTCACCTTATGCACAGGTAAATCCACAGAATTCCGAGTTTCTGCCAGAAACACTTTTTGGGGGGCTCTGCCACACCTACCTTGGTATCCTGTGGGCCTGATTGTCCTTCGATAGAATGACATTAATCTAGAGCAGTGATTTTCCATTCATTGTTCTCCCAAACTGCGCCCCTGGACCATCCATTTGTGGAAGTGACCAGGGTTTTCTTTCGGAAAGAAAGAGCATTCAGTTCCTCTGCGCTCTGGACCCCCAGCTCTGCATCGACTGGAGCAGTTGTGCCTTCCTTTGTCTCATATATTGTTTCTCTAACTGTTCTCAATTAGAACAGCTGGTCCCAAGCCACATCCCAGGGACATGGGGAGTTTGAACAATCAGAATTCCAAGGCCTGCCTAGTCGTGGGGCCGACTGGTTTGTACCTTGGGCAGGTGTCCCCATGGGTCTCCATTAGCAAGACTGATGCACCAGTCCTACTGATCAGTGACACTAAGCAAGACATTTGAGGGGGAGCTGGAATGATGCTGCTTGTTTCAGCTCCTTCTTTCACAGCCCGCTGACCACATAAACTAAACACAATGGGAACCCTGGAAAGTCTGCTAAGTCTAGGCCTCCCTGACATAGGGTCTGAAGAGAACTCCAACTTTTTCTCCCCCACACAATAACTCTTTGGAAGAGCACTTTGTAAATAAAAAGCTGCATACAGATGTTGTGATGAGAATAAGCGTGCTGACCATGGACCAGCAGGACCTGAGAGTATCAGTGATAGCCAGAGCCGCCCTTTACTTGAAGCACTTGCCATGTATCAGGTACGCTGCTGGTGCTGGTTTGATCCTCACAACAACCCTGTGAGAGAAGGGCTGTCACTGCCTTAACTAGTGAGGAAACTGAACCTCCGAGAGGTCCCAGGTTACCTGAAGAGGAGATGACAGAACTGGGCACCCTCCACCGCCCCCACCCGCCACCACAGCTCCAACCTTCCAGGAAACCTGGGGGCCGACATCAGGCCTGCTCTCACAGCACATGCCCTAGAGAAAGGGGCTAATGGTATCTTTCATCAAAGGTCTGAGACTTTGCCATCTGGAATAGCTCCAATTTTTTTTTAATTTTATGTAATGAAATACTTTCTTCTAAACTCTCTTATGCTTAAGTCACATCTGTAAACTCAGACTTGGGACACTAAAGTTGAAGAAGGCACCCTGAGGCTCCCAGGGCTCTCGGAGCACCGCTGGGATGCTCTTTATCCAGTACGTTTGCACTTAATTTGTGAGGTATAGCAAGCGCCACAGCGCCTAAGGTTCTGGTTTGGGGTTCCAAAGAATGGGGTGGGATCTCAGCTGACTCGCTCCGGGTATGCCCTGCGCCTGAGCACTGAGTGCGCACCACCCATCTCCTCCTCTTGGGCGGTGCCCCAGAGGTGATGATGTCACTCACATGGTAGGAAACATTTTCACAAATATCTCACATTTAGTGTCTTATTCTTCAAAGATATCGATTATAAGGTTAAAAACTGCAGTCACCCTCCCTTTTTTTCTTGTCCTTATAAAAGCCATCAGCAGATTTTCTATATCAACTAAAGTCGAATGTTCTGGTTCCGATCTTGGTGTAGGATTAACGGCAGATCCGAACCTCTGATGACCAGGATCGATTTCCGTTTGGCTGCCAACAAACCGAGCTCCTTCTCGTGGATGTCAGGAATCACACCCAGGGAGAGCTGACCATGAGCACGGTGTTCTTGCCAAACAGCTTGAACTCGTAATGGACAAGCTGCTCCAGAGCCATTGCTGGGCTGGGCGGGATGACGGCAGGGTGGCTTGGTCCAGGCTGGGCGTCCAGCAGAGCGGTGGCTGGGGCATCCCGAGGCTGCAGAAAAGAGACAGTAGCGCAGCACAGCTCGGGCTGCCCTTCTTCATTTCCACATGGTGGGTGCGCTCCATGTGCCGGTACCTGGGCCATGGGACCCGGGAAGTCACAGAGGTGCGAGGGAAGTGCGTTGGCCACAGGCACTCGCAGGTACCGGTGGTCCTGGTAGAAGGTCTTCTCCGCCTCCACCGAGGTTTGATAGCTGAGGTGACCTGATGGACAAAAGCTTGAGCTTGTGCTTGGCAACCACACCATTGCTGATGTACAGGCTGTTGGTGGTTAGAGGCAACTGGACAAAGGCTGATAAACCAAACCAGGAGGGCACCTAGGGTGCAGTCAGCAAGGCCTCAGCAGCCAGCGAGGGGCAAGGGCTGCATCTCTCAACCAGGCTGCGTCCATGGAAAACTCGCAACCGTCCAAGGGCCAGCAGGCTTGTTCAGAAAGCAGCCGTGCTGCAAAGTCTCACAAAAAGCTTTAGGAGAAGAGAAAAGGGGTCACGACCGTGGATCACAGGTTCCACCAGCCATGTGCGCTGGTTCCCAGGCGGACTGTAATGCCCATCTTCCAAGGAAGTTGGGTCTCTGCTCCTGGCCGGGGGCCACTGAGATCCCAGCTCACCTGGTTAACTGCCTATGATAACTCTGGGCCCTCCACAAGAAGTCTGCATTGAATTTTGTTGCTCATTTTAAGGAGAGTGGAAAGCAGATCACTCTTTCCTCTAAGCACGAACAGAGGAAAACACTCTTAGCCTGCCACATTAAATATTAGATTCTGAACAAAAACTATTGAGAGTGGGAGTGTTGAGCATTGGGATGGATCTTAAGGAAAATGCACTCTGTGGGCAAGTTGAAGATGAGATAAATCCCAGTTACCTAGGATCATTCCAGTAAACAGCTCTGACAGCTGGGCCACAAACCAGGTGAAGGACTCCCCCCCAAATATCCAGAAGTGGGAGGAGTTAATGCCCTCAACTAGGAAGAATGTTTCACTAATTTCTCAAGAGAGAGCTGTGTCTCCAAGAAAGCAAACACTGTGTTAGCTCACTGTCTACAAGTGCCTGGACAGTTCCCCACTGGCTGTGGATGTGACTGACGTGAGAATTCATGATTCATCAGGCTGCAGCCTAATGGCTTTGGAGGGAGCATGGCCCTGCCAACACCTTGATTTTGGACTTCTGGCCTCCAGAACTGTGAGAGAATAATATCTCTTGTTTTAAGCCACCTTTGTTATGACAGCCCTAGAAAACTAATACACCCCTCTAGTCTTTTACTTCTGAAAGCATACCTTAATGCAAGTGAGAATAATTTTATAGGAGCAGCCTTGAGTTCACTCTTTAAAAACAAAATTATTTCCCAAACCTCACTGTTTTCAATGTAATTTGTAACCAATCACCTGTGAAACACTTGCAACCAGTTGCAATACACCCGAGCAACACACTGAGTTAGAAACTGCTAATCCCACCCAGCATGTTAATTTGACTGAGGAAATGGAGCTCCAGAGAGGTCAAACGTCACCAGAGGTGACACAGGCACTTCACTACGTGTTCCTCCTCATACCTGGCCTCCTGTGTTCTAGCCAAGTTCCCTGAGGAATGTAGGACACCACATCATCGCTCATGCCAGTCCCCAGGTTTTGCCCTCTGACCCCAGTTTAAATCATTTTGTGCAGTATGGCCAAACACCGAAACTTCCATAAACAAGTCTTCTCATAACTGTGACTTTGAAGATGGACAAAGTGATTCACCCAGGTGGCTGTACAGATAACTGCTCAGTGTACTGGGATCAGGATGGAACACAATATCCTGTGTCAGGGTTACATACATCTTGGGCGGGAGAGGAAGAGCATCTATGTTTTGATATTGCCATTAAAAGATGCAGATTCATTATTAAACTTTCTTTTAATAGAAAGGCCAACAGTGAATTTATCAAGAAGCCTGCAATAGAACTGTGAAGTGAGCGATTTCTCTGAACCTCAAATAAAACTCTAATATAGACCTCAAAGGTAGCTAAGATAGCCCTGTCTGGTGTAGCTCAGATGGTTGGAGCATCCTCCAGAAAACTGGAAGTTTGTGGGTTCAATTCCCAGTCAGGGCACATACCTAAGTTTCGAGTTCAGTCTCCAGTCAGGGTGAGGAAATCAATAGATGTTTCTCTCCCTCCCTCTTTTCCCCTCTCTCTAAAATCAATGAGCATGTCCCCAGGTGAGGATTAAAATTTTTAAAAAGGTAGCCAAGATAAAAAGTAAAAATCTGAACACAAGGAATTTACAAGTACAAATAACTAACATCTTTAACCTGGAAAGAGGTCCTCCTGGTTAGGATGCCCTTCCAACAAGATGACTTTGCTGATCTGGATTTCTCACTGTAATAGCCTTATTTGTTCCTGACTGCTTAGTTTTCATTTATGTTTCAGAAAATAACTTATATCCTACTTTTGAGACATGACCAACAAAGTTACAAGAAACTATCTGCTCTGCCAGCTAAAAGTTTCCATCCATTCTTTTTATAAAGACATTGGAGAATCACACAAGTAATCTAAACATTCAAACAATACCTCAAAGGGAGTCCAAATGCCAATAATCTGGTACTGGAGTTTGGGTTGAAAAAACTTGAAGTGGGATAACCTTCTTAAGGCACTAGAAGAGGGGAGAGTCAGGGGCCAGAAGAACCAGCAGATCTGCCTCATAGCCAAAGGGGTTGTGCCGGTATCTACAGGAGAGTGAAGGTGAAGGCCAGGAGCCACGCAGAAAGAAAGCCAAGAATAAAGCAGGAAGAAAGCAAGTGCAGGGTAAATGGAGGCAGTCTGGCTTCCTCACCCAGGTATCTGGGTAAATAAGGGATGCTGTGTTCCATAGCCTTGCAGGGGCCTGATAAGTAGGGTTCTCATAGCCTTGAGATTGGGTCCAATACATTGTTCTCTTAACAGGAAGTAGGCTCACATGCATGGAATTATGTTATGTTATGTAATGTTCTGGCAATTTTCTGGCTTTGTTCTCCTCTAGAACTTAAACAGGTAGGGACTCCCTGCTGGGTGTGATGATGAGACACACGCAAGGGGACAGTTGCCATGATGGGTGCCATACTGGGAAGCAAGGGCCATAACACGTGACATGCTGGGAGACACACAGCTTGCAGTGTGCATGGCTCACCCACCCATGAATAAAGGCATGCCAGACATCCCAAAGGTTCTGTGAATATTATTCTGTCTGCGTGAATACCACAAACCTGCCCAGCCTAGAATGGTTGCCACATAGCAAGGAAGGTCCTAGACTATTGCTTTTAATATAATTGAAAGGGCCTAAAATGTCAGTGAAAGTGGATTAAAGATATGATGAGGTATTTTTCTTAATACACGCAGCTGCATTTATTTATAAATTAAACAAGAATGGTGATTTGGTCTGTAAACAAAGCAGGTTTTTTCAAGACCACCTACCTCCTTAGTCACTCACAGTTCCTATCATAGTACTTCTTCTAGTCTGTCAATATGCCTGCTCTGCCCTTGACCCTGAAGCAATCTAAAGTGCTCAAGTTATCCATTGCAGAATTGCTATGATTGATTGGATCAATAGTAGACACTAGGGCCAAGACCTGGCAATCCATGGCCTAGCCAGCACCCAATCAAAATACTTCTTTAAGAAATTAAAATCAAAAGCTGGCCCACAAGTACCAACCAGAGACAAAGCAAGAGAAGAAGCAGATATTGCTGGCCTGGACCAAGAAAAAAGCTGCCAACAAAGGCAATGTCCCTACCAGGAGGCCACCTGTCCTTCGAGCAGGGGTTAACACCATCACCACCCGGTGGAGAACAAGAAGGCCCAGCTGGTAGTGATGGCACACGATGTGGATCCCATTGGCTGGTTGTCTTCCTGCCCACCCTGTGTCAGAAGGTGGGGGCTCCCTACTGCGTCACCCGGGGGGAGGTCGGGCTGCAGTGTCTGGTCCACAGGAAGACCTGCGCCACCAGCGCCTTCACACAGGTTAACTCAGAAGACAAAGGAGCTCTGGCTAAGCTAGTGGAAGCTATCCAGACCAATTGCAAAGACAGAAACAATGGGATCCACTGCCACTGGGGAGGCAATGCCTTGGGTCCAAAGTCAGTGGCTCACATCACCAAACTGGAAAAGGCCAAGACTAAGGAACTGGTCACCAAGCTGGGCTGAGTGTGCACTGTGGAGGTTTCTGTACATAAAAATAATTAAAACTCTCCTTCAGGAAAAAAAAAAGAAGAAATTAAATCAGAAGCTGTCTCAACCCTACTCAGTGGGTAGAATATAAATGAACTAAAAGGACATGTGACTCTGAGCTCACCGTTTTGGTGGAGACACATGTGTAAATAGATGATACTAAGCTGCATAAAAATAGACCAGAGCAATATAAATAAGAAGACAGACACCTGAGAGCCTGTGGTTCAAGAGTGAGAGGAAAGAGTAGCTACCATTTGTCATGGATGGCATAGCTGTCCTCACAATTTGTATGAAATATCTATAGGTACTTTGTTTCAGTGAGGTTTCTGTATCCTTTTGTCAAATGTCTTTGGAGGCTTGTCAAATTCTCAAAGTCAAAAGACTGACTAGAGCTACATGACGAGTTATTCCCCTAAAATATTCCTAATGTAGTCAGATGGCCCCGGATAAATACAGCTGTCTTCTAGAGAGAGGAAGACAATGCTAAGAACAAATTATCAAAATTGTACTCTAAAATAAAATGCATCTACATATACATATCTACATGTAAGCCAGTATAAAATATTATAGAATCATTGGTGTTAAATGGGACAAACTGAATTCTTGCCTTTGAGAAGGCTACAGTTAACTTCACCCACAAATAACAATTGCTCGAAGTGATCTCAAATCCCACTGATAAACATATCCCTTTCTATTTCTCTCTCTTATCCTTCAAAACAATGAAGAATATTCTGAATACCTAAAAGAAAAGCAGTGCTACCTACCTGTTTCACTAAGATGAATTCTGGACATGAAAAGCTAAAAAGACAAAGTAAAGAGAAAAAAATGGCTATTTCATAATTTTTACAAAATACGAAGAGAGAAAAGAGGACCATTTTGTCCCTGAAACTTCAGTGGAAAGCAAAACTCCAAGGGGAAAATATGCTATGAAAAGAACTTTTTCCTTTGCTGTTTTTAGGCCACAACATCACAATTTTAAAAGGAGGGGAAGAAGGGAGAGTAACCAAAAGATCTAGATGGTCAGACGGGGATGACTAGCTCTGAAAAGAAAACCCAAAGATAATCACTTCAATTAAATCGTATTTAAATGACATATTCAAAACCATACTCAAAATACATGATGCCAACAAAACAAACAGGATTCATTTTTTTTTATTTAGAGGGGGAATAATCTTTAGAAGATGATGTTAAAAAGCTAGCAGGAGCATTCTACACAGAACAGAATATTCTGGCAGGCCGGCATTGCTGATGAAACAAGAAAACTGCTATCAAACCGGTTTAATACAAGGCAGTTCTTCCCAGAGACCCCAGACACTATAATGACAATTCAAACCAGCCAGGGAAAAAAAGACCAGGAAAGCCAAAGTGTTGGAGATTTTCAATGTATTCTCACCTTAAAAGGCATTTCTGTTGCTTCAACAGAAGAGATGTTTTTGTGGTTGATTTTATATGCTTGCCTTCGTAGTTTCCTTTATAAATGGAAAGGGCATCAAATTATTGTAATACACTCTACTACCAGCATGTCCCGAAGGAATTAAGTCTTGTAAACACATCATTCTGTAAAAGAGGTTGTTTGTATCTATTCTAGTTACCAGAATTCTGAAACCAATGGATAAAAGCATCCATTCACGATGGGTATCTGTACACAAATGTACCTGAATGGGATATTTAACCCTGAAACATGAGATAACAAACAGATTTTGGGGGAAGGATGAGCCCAGATGGTGAAATGAAAATTACACAGTATGGAGTATTTAATGGTAAGCCCGTGCAGTAGTATGATGATTAAGATCTTAAGGCAAAAAATCTAGCCAAGTAATGGCTCCACCACATTCTGGCTGTGTGATCCTGGGCAAAGCACTTAACCTCTCCAGTTTCCTCATCTATCGAGTCAGCATAAGGGGGCCTATCTCATGTAGTTCTTTGAAAAACTAGGTAAACTAAACCACATAAATCAGGACAGAGCCAGAGTCACAGTAACTACTAAAAAAGTCAATGTGGTGATGGTGATAATGACATCAATTTCAAGTTGGTGTCCTCATGATTATCGCCCTTGGTATTCCCCAGGTCTTCTCCAGTGATATTTGGTGTGAAGAGGCCGTTTTCTTATTTCCGATTCCCTGTAATTCTTTGTATATAATTTTTAGACTTTGAACCTACAAATACATCACATTCTCTCTAGCGTCCTTACAGGTAGTTTTCTTCCACTATTATTCCCTGTAAACATGACCTGCTTACTTTACTTACTGGTTTGGGAATGGCATGTGTTTGTCTGTCTGAAGCTGATGCTCTTTAAACTCAACACCGCTTTCTCTGTGTTCTTTGGCACATCAGTACTTAGTGGGCAGTCACAACCTATTCAGAGTCCAACTGAAAATAAATTCCTCAACTGTGCAAAAAAAAAAAAAAAAACAATACTTCATATGGAACACTATCAAACTTTACTCTTGAATATCAAATTATGTCATGTCTACTATTGGGCATCCTGCACTAGCCAAGTATTAGACTCATATCATGGACAAGAAAAGCTTGTTAAGATAAATTAAATGTGATTATGAAGATAGCATGGAACAATGATGTTTAAGGGAGTCTTTGGATAATCTGTTTCAGCCTACCGAGGCCCTGGCACTGTTACATCATGAAGCTTGCTTCATCCAGGAACACCTGCACACGAAAAACATTCAGCCCTGGCTGGTGTGGCTCAGTGGATTGAGTGCCGACTTGTAAACAGAAAGGTCACTGGTTTGATTCCCAGTCAGGGCACATGCCTGGGTTGCAGGCCAGGTCCCCAGTTGGGGGCATGTGAGAGGCAATGGATTGATGTATCCCTCATACCTTGAAGTTTCTCCCCTCTCTCTAAAAGTATATAACTAAAATCTTTTTAAAAAGAGAGAAAGAAAAACATTCAGTAGAAAGACATGATACCACAGAGTTTAGGCTGGTCCATTCCCACAAGTTACAGGAAATGGAAGAAACAAAAAATGATCAGCTCTTCAGTCTCACATGTTACTCTGTCTAGTATCACATGGGTTTTTTTATGTTTGATACCTTCTAATTTTTCTATTCATGAAAAAAATGAAGCCTGCCTTTCTGCACAAATAAGAAAGTAAATTTTTTTCATACAATGTCATCATTTTACATCATCTTGGTTTAAAAGTAGGGAGCAGGCCAATTGGAAACCAAGAGGAAATCATGAGGTTATACCCATGGAGCTTAATCATGAGTGAACCATGGATGTGGTCCCCACTGCGCTGCTGTATAAATCACTCAAGGACAGGCACTTTGCCAGTTGGTGGCTAAAAAGCCAGTGGGGGTAAAATTCAATTATTTCTTAATAGTATTCTAGGCAGAAAATAAAACAGAATGTGTCGAGGGAGGAAGAAACTACCTATTTTATCCATTTTTGTGGTCCTTGTTTTATACACAGCTCAGTCTTTTGCTCAGTCTTTTGCTTCTGCTCAGAGAGGTTGAAAGATGCACTCATAAAGGGCCGAGGTCAGGAATGTCCAGTTCATTGTCACAGGGGGCCACATTAGCCTCATGGTTGCCTGCAATGGGCCAAATGTAATTTTAGGACTGTATAAATGTAACCACTCCTTAAGAGTTAAGCGAGAGCTTGGCGCTGCCACAAGGTAGAAACAAGGTACTGGGGCGGGTAAAACAGGGTGGAGGTCCAGATTCAGCCCGCCGGGCTTGTGTTTGCCACCTGTGTCCCAGAGCATGCCCAGATGACCGTGCTGCAGCTGCCTGCATTTCCTAACGGGGGGTATTTGAGATGGGAAGGAACTCCAGGCACAGCCTCAGATCGGGCTGGCTGGTGGAGGGTGGTAGGCTTATTCCTTGGGTGTTCTAGAGGGGAGGAGCTCTGAGGCAGAAGCCTGCCATTCTTCCAAATTGTGTAACTTCCATATCGTATGTTGTTTTGGTTTGTAAACCAACCGCATAGAAATAAGATAACTAAAAACAGGGGGAATGCTAGGAGAACCCAGGTCTTAGAGTTTAGCCTTAATTGATAGGCCTAAGTGACTGATTCTTATGGAAAGCTGTTATTTCCAAATTGTGAACCTTTTGAATAAAGACCCCTTTCCTTTCTCACTGAAACTTCATATCTGGAATTTTGCCTAGAGGGTAGCAGCAGGCAGCCGGCCCCCAACTTGCTGTTCAGTAACATAACCACAATGGGTAGCACTAAACACCCACCAGAAAGAATAAAATAAATATGACTGGCAATAAAAAATGCCGTCAAGAACATCAAGCAATGAGAAGTTTCATACAACTTTGAAAAATGGTCTGGCAGCTTCATACAAGACTAAATATACCACTTCTGTCTGACCCAGAAATTTCACTCTTTGGTATATACTCAGAGAAACAAGACTTTTTATTCATAGCAACTTTATTCAAATGAGAATAAAAAGAAACTAAATGGCCATCAACAGAAGAATGGCTGAACAAATTATGGGATAGTCACGAAGTAGAATACTGCCATACACAATGCAATAAAAAGGAAAAGGGTTGTGATGTACACACAAATGGATAAATGTAAAAAAATATGTGAAGTGAAAGAGCCCTAAAAGAAAGAGTTCTTAATTTATGTTTTATGCATTTATATAAATGCTTTATAAAAATTCTAAAATGGGCAAAACTAATTTATGGTGGAAAAATTTCAGAGCACTGGTTCCCTCTGGTGGGTGGGGACAGGAACTAACAGGGAAGGGGCATGAGGAAACTTTCTGGGATAATGGAAACATTTTTTAAAGATTTTATTTATTTACTTTTTAGAGAGAAGGAAAGGGGAGGAGAAAGAGAAGGAGAGAACCATCAGTGTGTGGTTGCCCCTCACATACCCCCAACTGGGGACCTGGCCTCCAACCCAGGCATGTGCCCTGACTGGGAATCGAACTGGCAACCCTTTGGTTTCCAGGCCCACACTCAATCCACTGAGCTATACCAGCCATAGAAACATTTCTACCTCGGAAGAGATAGTGAAGGGATTAACCAAGGAATATTTATGCATAACCCATGGACACAGACAACAGTGTGGGGACTGGCTTTGGGAGGGGAGAGGATGGGCTGAGAGAAGGTGGAGAAAGAGAGAAAAAGTAGGAACTGTAACAGCATAAACAATAAAAATAATTTTTAAAAAAAAAACATTTATACCTTTAATAGAGATTTGGGTTATATTAACCTTAATGTAGGGATCAATTCCCTAACTGTAACCAACCTTTTAATACTCTCTCCACCACGCCCACACTTGTGCCGTCATACTCCTCTGCTCATTCAAGTTCAAACACCCCTGGTGAGCAATCACCACTGTCCACCCAGATGGACAATCTGCTCAGCCTTTGTCTCCAGCACCCTTCTCTGAGCCACCGTGGTTCACCAACAGATGGCGAACCTGTTCGGCATCATCTAATGACTTGAGGGAGAAGGGCTTTTCTTATGCATTTGAAAGGACCCTTCCATTTCCTTTAAGCCTTCAAAGACACTATGACATGGGCAGGATATGTAACTTTAACCCATTTTACTTTACAGGTTAGAAAAAGTTGAAAATCTTCTCCAAGCTACTTACTGGCAAGTGGGCACAGTCCAGGGTGTTAGATCCCTAGTCTAGTGTTCTACTAGAATCATACAATGAAGTCCTCATTTGTACCTCTAAGCCCTAAATCCTTCTTTCACAACCAGGGGATTTGCAGAATAGAGAATCAGGCGAATAACAAAATGGAAACTGTAAACAGTCTCTGTGGTTAAGGTGGGAACCAACATCACAGACCTCTCACCCAGTTGAACAGCCCGTGCCTGCATCACATTAGCCAAACCATAAATTCACCTCCATATGCTTCTGCTACATAGACCAAGTGCCAGGTCCTCTGCTCCATGTCCCCTGTCATTGTCATAAGAGAAAGAGTTAATGTAATGTATTAGATTTCTATGGTTGCCATAACAAATTACCACAAATTTGATGACTTAAAACACAATTTATTTGAGTACAGTTCTAGAGGCTGAAAGTCCAAAGTTAGTTTCAACAACGAGTGAGTCTCTGGCAGTGCATCACTCCCTCCAGAGGCTCTACAGGAAAATCTGATTCCTTTTCCAGCTTCTAGGGCTGCATTCCCTGGTTCGAGACCCCTTCCTCCATCTTCAAAGGTAGCCGAGTAGTGTCTTCAAATCTCTCTCTGCTTCCATTATCACATCATTGTCTTTCTCTGTGTCAACTTCCTCTCTGCCCATTGTCACGTTACTTTGTCCTAGTATCATAAAATTCTCTCTGCCTTCCTTTTATAAAGATATTGGTGGACTTTTAGGGTCCCCCTGGATAATGCAGGATAATGTCCTATCTCAAAAGTCCTTTAACATTCACGTGTTCCAGAGATTAGAACCTGGGTATCTCGGGAGGTCACTGTTCAGCCTATCACAGGAGCCAACAGAAACTTACCCACTACAGGGACAAACACTAAACACACTCCTACTTAGGATTCATGGAGGAAAAGTTAGAATAACGTTCACTTATTTGTCCAATCATAGTTAAGGTAATGCCACCAGCTAAGGCATTTCAAAGCTTTAGAGAATCAAGAATATTGTCCTGCTCATTTTGTTTCACACAAAAGAATTGCTGAAATTTACCAGCTACCAGTAATTTTCAACAGTTCCCTTCATGCAAGTAGTTTTCCTTCTCCAATCGATGCACAGAACCAGGGAATTATCATAGAAATGAACGTGTTTGGTAAAAACTAAGTATATTTTTCCTTAAAATTCACTTTAAAAGCTTTGCCCAAAGAAACAATTATTTTAAGCATGAAATTGAATGTTAACATTCTGAATATAAATAAGCTTTCTCTGCCTTCCTTGGTGTTTCTCTTCAGGGAGGTGGGGGAAAAGAACAGAAATATACAATTGTTTTAGGTGTTCCTAATGTTTTTTTATTATTTGGTTTATATCTTACTTTAGAAAGTTTCAAATGAATACAAAAGCAAAAGAATAACATATCTCCATCTACTCATCACTAGTTTTTAGTTACCAACATTCTGACAATGTCATTCCATATATCTCCCATTATTTTCAAGCAAATCTTAGTCAACGTATAAATTTCTCCTTAAATGTTAGCTTTTATCAGTCAGAATGAGGTCTTGATATATATAGATAGATAGAGATATACAGATATATATATCCACTACATCAATAACTTTCAGTATAATTAAAGTATTAAAAATAATTCATAGTTTTCAATGCTAGTTGGTTTTCAGTTACCTTCACTTGTTTCAAAATAACTTTTAACAGGTAATATGTTCAAACCAAAATCCAAACAAGGTTATTTTTATTTTTTCAATATCTATTGTATCTACAGTTATTTTCCCCTTTCATTCTGTTTTTGTTTTTCTATCTTTTATTATTTTTCTTGATTGATCTTGCCAAATGTCTACCAGTTCTGCTTTTGTTAATCTCTATTATTTTCTGTGGCTGTTGTCCTTTTTGTATTGTGGGAGACCTACCATTCTAACCATTTGTAAGGGAACAATTCTGTGGCATTAAGTATATTCACAATGTTGAACAATCACTACCAATACATATTTCCAGAACTTAGAAATGATCAGTTTTATAAGGAAACCCCAAGAGAGTAGCTTTAGCTCTTCAAGACAACTTCTCTCCTAATAAGTAGGTTGAATGCAAATTTCAGAAGAGATATCTGCAAATTCATTAAAAGTTTCCAATTTCATGCCAATTTTAAAAGCCGTGACCTAGATCACAGTCAGGTAGCTGTAACTGCCATTTAATAAATGTCATTTACAAGGAGGATGTATAGCGGCATTAAAAACTCATCCAAATAAACTGTCGGGGGTCCCACCCTGAGGTGAAATCCTATTAGATATTGATCTTTTGTGTTCAACACGGCATCAAACAGCATCATATAGTAAATGAAATTGTTGACTTCACCCCAAGGCTCATAGAAGTCTGAAGCTGTTTATACAGACTAACTCACTAGCAAACAGCATCTCAATTTGTAAGCACTGTTTACTCCTTCAAATGTTTGCACCCATAAACCTCACCAAGCCACATTCCTTGCTATTATCATTCGTTAGAAGTGATACAAATAATTCTTAAGAGAATAACCAGCAAGCTGCTAGCAGTCTTCTTTGAATATATATTGGGACTAAAACAATTAGCAAAAGTATAACTTGATTAAAACAACTGGTACATTGAACAGAACCTCAACGGCACAGTTTACCCCTCTAATTCTGCTGGCAAGACATTGAAATAAACTGTGATGGATGTATTTTTTTAACCAGGTATTTATGCAAGGAAATTAGACAGATGTATGCAAGAAAGCAGACATCATGAATATTGCGTGGAATATTCCACATGAGATTTGGTTTGTAGCATCACGACACTCACCATCTTAGAAAATGTGAGAGGTCCTGACAGTGATAGGCAGGCCTTCCAGTACTCTGATGCACGGATCTCCATTAGAATGATGTTTGTTTCTGACTGGAAAAAATATATAAGACTGAAGAGGAGAGAAAAAGAGAAGAAGTACACCTATTTTTACATTTTATTCAACTAAGAGTATAGCACTGGGAAACCTGCACAGGGAATAAGATCTGAAGTTACTCTCACAGGTATGCGAACATCAGGGCCACTGCTCGTCTGTCACGAGGCTTCTTAAGGGCTATCTTATTCCAGCACTCTTTAGATTTCAGGCACTGGCTGATCACAGTCTACAAGTCATTGCAAGAATTAAACATGAAGAGCCACACAACTCTGAATGAAACAAAGGGAGGTTGATGAAGTTAGGCTTGTTAAATGTACAATTAAAGTAAAATATGATACACGATAGTGGCATAGGCAGATATAGCTCATCTCTTCACACAACCACGTCAAAATTGCAACTGAAATATAGAACAACCATTGCTCAGAACTGTCAGAAATTGAGTTGAATGGAAGTCTGACAACTATGGAATTAAAGAAACCACAACCATCCAGACTGATAGGAGGGGTGCAGATGTGGGACAAGCTGGTCCCACACCCATGTGTGTTGGATAAAAATTCGGGAGGGCTATCGGGAGTCCCAGACCCACACCAGGCCCCCAGCCCAAGGTTCCAGTGCCAGGAAGTCCCCACAACTTCTGGCTGCAAAAACACAGTGGGGATTTAATGCAGACCCCAGCTTGTGGCTGAAACGAGACAAATTCACATAGACTACTGAGTCCTATGGAGGAAAAGGGATTGCTCGGCCACTCTCTCAAGAGGAGAGAGCCCCAACCCTTGCCTTAACAAGATTTTATTGCTTTTCTGGACACATTATGTCCAGGATGGTCCTCATATACTATGCACAGGTTTGCTTTAGGTGGTTACCTTTTGCAGAAAACAAAGGAGAGGATGTTGCTAATCACATCGAAAAAGAAGGAAATTCACAAACGTAAAGGGAAAAGTGGTTGAACTGGTTACACTCATCCTTTGAAGGTTTAGCATAGATTCTAGGGAGTTGCTTTAAAGACATGCAGTAGACGTTTGCTGCCTTGATTCAGGGTGAGGGAGTTTTAGCAAAAAGCAAGTCTCAAAGTGTCCTAGGTACAATGCAGGCCTGATTTGTCACAGGAGAACCTATCCCTGGGCATGGTTCCTGTGCATCGGACCTCACTTTCCAGTGGCCTTTCCGAGTGGGAGCTGGGCCCATGCCACGCAGAATGGTCTCCTATAGGGATTGAGTTGGTGGAAGAAACTTCTGGAGCCCCAAGCAGTTCCTCAGACTCACTCCCTCTGAGCTCCAGCACCAGGGTAGCAACTTGAAAGGCACCAGTGCTATACAGGGAGAAACTGAAGTGTTTGACATCGAGGCAAGCATAGGCCATTGCCACTTTGCTAAACCTCCCCCAAGACAGCCAGTAAGCTGGTGCCATATCTGAGACTCCATCAAAGTGGCTAACCTTGTTTGACCTGCATTTGGAGATCCCCAGAGACTCTGCCCCACCAAATTTAGGGTCACACCCAAGTTGGTTTTCCACATGAATGGCTGGTCTGGGCTCCTGCTTCACAGTTTCCTAAATCCTATCAAACAAGGAACAGCTGTTTTCAGCCCTACAACAGCCAGCCTAGATTCACAGCTTGGCTTCAGCTGGGAATCTCCAAGCCCAGCACAAGTAGCAGCCACCTCAGACTGCTTAATAGCTCAGGCAGGGTACTCCTGGCAAAACACAGGTGGGGACTGACTGAGGCACACACCACTCAGGAAATCCCAGGGCCAGCACACCCTGGATAGCTACAGACCTTGTTAGAGCACTATGACCCTGCCCCTGCACAGATGATCCTCCACAGAGTGTGGAGGTTGGTGGTCAGTGGTCACAACCAGTCCTTGCAATTGACTGGCCTGGGTAAATCCCTCCCATTGATCTGCCAGCAGCAACCAAATCTCAACTACAAGAGGAGGATGTACTCAGCCCACACAAAAGGAGTACTTCAAGTACCCAGTTTGGGTGATAGGGGAGTCTGTACCACTGGACCCTACAAGACACCTACTACATTAGGCCACACTACCAAGACAAGGAGTCAAAGCAGCTCTACCTAATACACAGAAACAAACACAGGGAGGCTGTCAAAATGAGGAGACAAAGAAATGTGGCCCAAATGAAAGAACAGAACAAAACTCCAGACAAAGAGCTAAACAAAGTGGAGATAAGCAATCTATCAGATGTACAATTCAAAACACTGGTTATAAGGATGCTCAAGGAACTTAAAGAGGACCTTAGCAGGATAAAAAAAGATCTAGTCAGAAATGAAGGATACACTAATTGAAATAAACAACGATTTACAGGGAAACAACAGTAGAGTGAATGAAGCCAAGAATCAAATCAATGATTTGGAACATAAGGAAGCAAAAAACAACCATGCAGAACTAAGAGAAGAAAAAATAATCTAAAAAATGAGGACAGTATAAGCAGCCTCTGGGACAACTTCAAGAGGTCCAACATTCACCTCATAGGGGTGCTAGAAGAGAAAGAGCAAGATATTGGAAATCTATTTGAAAAAATAGTGAAAGGAAACTTTCCTAATTTGGTGAAGGAAATAGACATGTGTCTTGCAGCCTTTCAAGGCTGGATAGGTTCACAGGGGATTTAGGCAGCTGGAAGAAAATTCATGGAGCCATGAGAATTCTTGACATGCCTTTACTCAAGGGTGGGGTGATCCGAACTGTGGGAAGTCCCAAGTCCCTTATATACCAAATGCACACAAAGCCGGCAGGATGCCAACATATTACATAGCAAAGCGTGATTCTGTGCATGTGGTCCCATTCTCAAGGCTGTGGGAACACTGCTCATCAGGCCCAGTGAGGGAGCCTGACCCCATTTCCCCTACAACATGCATGTTTAGGAAGCATAGAGAGTCCCAAACAAGACAGATGCAAAAGACCCACTCCAAGACACATGGTAATTAAAAATCCAAAGGTTAAAGAGAAAGAGAAAATCTTAAAAGCAGCAAGAGAAAAGAAGTTAGTTACCAGAAGATTGCCAGATGGGAAGAGGGTGGAGGAGAATGGGTAAAGAGGTGAGGGGATTAAGAAATACAAATAGGTAGATACAGAATAGCCATGGGGATGTAATCTATAGTATAGGAAATGTAATAGCCAAAGAACTTATACATATGACCCACGGACATGAACAGTGGTGGGAATATTGCCTAAGGGAGTGGGGGGTGCTGGGTGGAGGGGTGCAAAGTGAGGAAAATCAGGCCAACTCTAATAGCATAATCAGTTTTAAAAAAAAAGACATGACAGAAAATCCCTCTTAGAGACAAAGAAAGCAGCTTTGTACTGGAGTAAACAGATGCCTTAAATGTAAGTATCTTAACTAGTTAGAAATAGGAGAAAAATGGATGGCTGGGCGATTTTACTTCCACTACTTTCTACTGATCTGCAGAAAGAGCAAGAAAACCAGCTCCAGGTCAGTGCCTTAATCTTTCATTCATGGACTATGTGAGTGTCTTCCATCACCGGCCTGTGCTAGGTGCTGGGACAACAGTGGGGAATAAGATAAACGTGTTCCCATCTTCGTGAAGCTTACATTCTAGTAGGAGAGGTGAGAAATAAGTAAACACTTTTTAAAAATAGGGCCCACAACCTAAGTTGTGCAGAAGCACATAAAACAAATAATCACAACAATGTTAGCAGAAGCAAGAACAATACCCCACAGGAGACATGAATATTAACTCTCTGGTCACTAATTATTATGCATATGTCTTCACTTGAGGGATGGTTGTTTTTACAATAGTCAGCCAGATATCCACAAAGACATATTTTATTGAGGATGCTGGTTACTTAGGAAGTCGAACTTCTCTGGAAGTCTTCCTGGCTATGGCGAAGGGGGAGAACCAAACAGAATCTGTTTTTACAAGGGCACAGATATGTAGATATACTCAGGAACAACAAGGAAGCACAATGGATGTAACATAGCCCTGTGGTCTATGCTATAAGACATAATTCTAGAACATGTGCTCCCAAAACAGCAAACTTTACTCCTTACTTGGCCCGTTGCTGCCCCTCTGTATCTTCTTCATCTCGTTACAGAGGAAAAAGAGGAACCAACAGCCAGCACCAGCTTCCCCACCACACTCTTCCCTGATCAAGCCCTGACTGGCGTGGATTAAGGAAGCCTCCATTCTCCTCTGCCCCAGCCCATTCCCTGAGCCTATAAATGCTTCTCCTAAAGACTGAAAGTCTCACCCAAATTCTTCCTTTGGAGTTAGATGTCCAGAGCCTCAGTCCTGACTCAAACGTGTTATGTGTGCCTGCCTGAACAATTACCAGAGTGCTTCTCAGTCCAGACAGCCTATGAGAACCATCGGAGAGGCTCCTAGAATTTTTTTAAGGATTTTATTCATTTACTTTTAAAGAGAGCGAAAGGGAGGGGAAAACAGAGAAAGAGGAACATCAGTGTGAGAGAGAAACATCAACCGGTTGCCCCTTGCCCTGACCAGGGACCAAACCTGCAACCCAGGCACATGCCCTGACCAGTAATCAAACTAGCAACGTTTTGCTTTGTGGAATGATGTTCAACCAACTGAGCCACACCAGTCATGGCAACTCCTAGAATTTCTGTTTTTTGGGTTCCATACCCACAGATTTTGATTTAATTAGTTGGGATGGAACTCAGTGTGCATGATTTTAAAAAGCTACCCAGGTGTTTCTAATATAGCCGCCAGGGCTAGGAAGCACTGCATTAATGCTCGGGTGTAAATTACTGTGTCCCTTTCAATAGCAGACACCTAAGAGAAGAAGACCTATTTCACCAGGAAGAGAAGGCAAGACAGGGAATAGGCAGAGTGCAAACCTCTGGAATGGGTGCAAGAATGGAGAGACGTCATGAGCCAGGAGTCATATAAAGATGCAGGGAACACTGAGGGGGGTACAAATCATGTGAGCCTCTAAACAAGACTCTGATGACATAATACGGTTGTAATCTCTGGGGCATGGGTTGTGCAAATGAAAAGAGCTGATCCTGGGGAGGAATTGTGTAATGAAAGACCTCAGTTTTCTCCCTCCTGTATTTTTCCTTTACTGTCATACCATGCTCACAATTCTTTTGACACCACATGTGTACGGGGATGGGCGAGGGTTCCCACACCAAGCAAGCAATTCTCTGTAACACTAGCTGGGTGTGTCCTACAATTTAACCCAATTCTGACACCATCTACATGGATATAGCATTGAATCAAACAGGTTAGGCCTAGTCCCATGAGACTGCCACCCACTTCGGGTGCTAATCACAACCAGTCAGTCCACAGGTTACTCGTAACTTGTTCACCTCAGCTATGAATCAGGAGTTTCCATGATCTTTTCTCCCTTGGATTCCATTATTTGCTAAAACATCTCCAGAACTCAGGGAAACACTTACATTTGCCAGCTTATTCCATGGTAAAGGCTATACGAGAAAGGGCAGAGATGAAAAACCAAATGAAGAGATACAAACGGCAGGGTCTGAAAGGGTCCCAAGTACAGGAGCCTGGATGAGCTTTCCCACAAATCCCTAAGTTCCCACTGATGGATGGGCTCGGGATCTGCGTTGTGCTCTGAGGTTTAACTGGGGAAAAGTTTCTTTATCCTTTGTAGTGCCTGTAACTGCTTCTTACTTTATCCCAAAGACTAAGAAAGACTGTTGTAGATCAGTCAAATTCCTGGAGTACTACAGTTCCAGGAGGTAGAGCTTCCAAAGGGGTTAAAATTCTAGTGTATGTAATCATGCTCTCTCTCTGTCTTTTAAATTTTTTATTTATTTATTTTTAGAGAGAGGAGAAGGGAGGGAGAAAGAGAAGAAATGAAACATTGATTGGTTGCCTCTCGCACACACACAAACCAGGGACTGAACCTGCAACCTAGGCAGGTGCCCTGTCCAGGAATCAAACTGGCGACCTCTTTGCAGGACGATATCTAACCAACCCAGCCACATCGGTCAAGTCTCATAGTCTCTCTTTAAATGTATGTACTTTATTCCAAGAGGCTAAAGAAAGCAGAGGTAGGGTTAGCTCAAAGATCTAAATCCTCTGTTTTGCACTGAGAAAAAGCAAGAGTGACCTCCAGCTTCTAATTTTGCACCATGAACAGGGTGTACATAAAAGGAAACCCAGGACAAAGACAAGAATAATGCTTAAACCAGAGAAAACAGGAGAAGACAGTACATCAGTAGGAATATATTAAGGGGTCTCCTTCTTCATGATAAACGTCTCACAGACCTAGGGAGTTTCAGATGAAGAGATACTGCGGCATAACAACAGTGCAAGGCCCAGAAAAACTAAGAAGAAAGTCAGACAAAAAAATACAGAGATCATGAACTATTCTTACCGAAGATCCTCTTATAATGTAGAGTGCCTGCTACAAGAGAATGAGCACTATGTCCCTAGAGAGAACCTATGCTGTTAGGGATTGTTTTGTGTCCCCCCTCCCAAAAAAATTTGTATGTTGAAGCCTTAACCCCTATTGTAGCTGTATTTGAAGATTGGACCTTTAAGGGGGTAATTAAGGTTAAGTGAGGTCATAGGGTAAAGGCCCTGATCTTGTAAGACTGGTGACCTTATAAGAAAAAAAAAGGGGGTACCAGAGAGCTCCCTCTAGCTCTGTCTCTCTCCTTCTCCCTCTCCCTCTCCCCCTCCCCTCACACACACAGAGGAAAAGCCATGCGAAGACACAGCAAGAAGGCAGCTGTCTGCAAGCCATGCCTGGAGTGTTCACCAGAGACCAAATTTGCCAGCACCTTGATCTGGGACTTCTAGCCTCCAGAGCCGTGAGAAAACAAATTGCTGTCGCTAAGGACACCCAGTCTGTGGTGTCTTGTTATGGCAGCCTGAATTTACTAATACACTCATTCATTCAGCAATAGAATCTAGGAAAGGAGGAGATCAGAAGGGAGATGGAAAGAAACTTTAGGAATTTTAAAAGAAGCA
>PVKM010017978.1:0-15379 GCA_004027735.1 Carollia perspicillata
AGGGTAGGAGCTCCTTCTTTCTTTCTGCCACATAGAATTCCATTGTGTATATGTACCATAGTTTTTTGATCCATTCATTTACTGATGGGCACCTAGGTTGCTTCCAACACTTGGCTATTGTAAATTGTGCTGCTATGAACATTGGGGTGCATAGGTTCTTTTGGAATGGTGTTTCAGGGTTCTTGGGATATAATCCTAGTAGTGGAATTGCTGGGTCAAAAGGCACATCCATTTTTAGTTTTCTTAGAAAATTCCACACTGTTTTCTAAAGTGATTGTACCAGTCTGCAATCCCACCAACAGTGAACTAGGGTCCCCTTTTCTCCACAACCTCTCCAACACTTGTTGTTTGTTGCTTTGTTTATGATGGCCATTCTAACTGGTGTGAAGTGGTATCTCATTGTGGTTTTAATTTGCAATTCTCTGATGGCTGGCAATATTAAGCATCCTTTCACGTGTCTCTGAATCCTCTGTATGTCCTCCTTGGAGAAATGTCTGTCCAAGTCCTTTGCCCATTTTTTAATTGGGTTGTTTATCTTCTTGGAGTGGAGTCATGTAAGTTCTTCATATATTTTGTAGATTAAACTCTTGTCTGAGGTATCATTGGCAAGTATGTTTCCCATATACTTGGTTCTCTTTTTAATTGCTGTTTTCTTAAGATGTGCAGAAGTTTTTTATTTTGATGAGATACCATTTATTTGTCCTTTCCTTTATATCCCTTGCTCTAAAGAACATAGCAGTAAAAATGTTGCTGCATGAGATATCTGATATTTTCCTGCCTATGTTCTACTCTATGATTTTAATGGTGTCACAGCTTATATTTATCCACTTTGAATTTATTTTTGTGTATGGTCTATGGTATAAGTTGGTGGTTGAGTTTCATTTTTTTGCATGTAGCTGTCCAGTTCTCCCAACACCATTTGTTGAAGAGACTATTTTTACCCCATTTTATGTTGTTGCCCACTTTGTTGAATATTAACTGATTGTAGAGACTTGGGTTTATTTCTGGGCTCTCTGTTCTGTTCCATTGGTCTATGTGCCTGTTTTTATGCCAGTACCAGGCTGTTTTGATGACAGTGGCCTTGTAATACAGTTTGGTATCAGGGATTGTGATCCCTCCTACTTTGTTCTTCTTTCTGAAAATTGCAGCTGCTATTTGGGGTCATTTGTGGTTCCATATAAACTTTTGAAGTGTTTGTTCTATGTCTGTGAAATATTCCATGGTACATTAATAGGTATTGCATTGAATCTGTAAATTGCTTTGGGTAATATGGACATTTTGATGATGTTAATTCTTCCAATCCATGTACACGGTATATGTTTCCATTGTTTGTGTCTTCCTTGATGTCATTCTTCAGTGTTGTGTAGTTTTCTGCATACAGGTCTTTTATCTCCTTGGTTAGATTTATTCCTAGGTATTGTATTTTTCTTTTTGCTATATCAAATGGGATTTTTTTTCTTGATTTCTACTTCTACTGTTGGTATACAAAACTGCCTTTGATTTCTGGATATTGATTTTGTATCCCACTATTTTTCTGAATTCATTTATTAGGTTGAGTAGTTTTGGATAGGAGCCTATAGGATTTTCCATGTACGCTATCATATCGTCTGCAAACAGTAACACTTTTGTTTCCTCCTTTTCGATTTGGATGCCTTTTATTTCCTTTTCTTGTCTGATCACTGTGGCTAAAACTTCCAAAACTATATTGAATAGAATTGGTGAAGATGGACAATCTTGTCTTTTTCCTGATCTTAGTGGAAAAGATTTTAGTTTTTGTCCATTGAGTATGATGTTGGCTGTAGGTCTCTCATATATGGCCTTTATTATGTTGAGGAATGCTCCCTCTATTCACACTTTGCTGAGTGTTTTTATCATAAATGGGTGCTGTACCTTATCAAATGCTTTTCCCACATCTATTGATATGATCATGTGATTTCTGACTTTACTTTTGTTAATGTAGTGTATTACATTTACTGATTTGCGAATATTGAACCATCCTTGCATCCCCAGGATGAATCCCACTTGGTCACAGTATATGATCTTTTTAATGTATTGTTGGATGCGGTTTGCCAATATTTTGTTGAAGATTTTTGCATCTATGTTCATCAGTGATATTGTCCTGAAGTTTTCTTTCTTTGTTGTGTCTTTATCTCATTTTGGGATTACGATGATGCTGGCTTCATAGAAAGAGTTTGGGAGTCTTCCATCACTTTGGATTTTTTGGAATAATCTGTGAAGGATAGTGGTTAGGTCTTCCTTAAATGCTCTGTAGAATTCTCCTGTGAAACCATCTGGCCCAGGGCTTTTGTGTGTTGGGAGATTTTTGATTACTGCTTCAATTTCATCTGCTGTTATTGGTCTGTTATTTGTATTTCTCAGGCTTTCTGCTTCTTCTTCACTGAGCTTTGGAAGATTATATTTTTCTAGAAATGTGTCCATTTCACCTAGGTTTTCAAATTTCTTGGCATACAGCTCTTCGTAGTAATTTCTTACAATCCTTTGTATTTCTGTGGTGTCAGTTGGAATCTCTCCTCTTTCATTTCTGATTGTGTTTATTTGGGTCCTCTCTTTTTTTCTTGATGAGCCTGCTTAAAGGCCTGTTGATTTTATTTAGCTTTTCAAAGAACCAGCTCCTAGATTCATTGATCCTTAGGATTGTGCTTTTAGTGTCTATGTCATTTAATTCTGCTCTGATCTTGGTTATTTCCTTCCTTCTACTAGCTCTGGGCTGTCTTTGTTGTTGTTCCTTGAGTTCTTGTAAGCATAGGGTTAGGTTGTTTGTTTGAAATGTTTCTATCTTTGTTAGGTAGTCCTGTATTGCTATGAACTTCCCTCTCAGGACTGCCTTTGCTGTGTCCCATAAGTTTTGGGTTGTCATGAGTTCATTTTCATTTGTTTCCAGAAACTTTTTTATTTCTTCCCTAATTTCATTCTTGACCCATTCATTGTTTAATAGCATGCTGCACAATGTCCATGATTTTGAGTGTTTTGGGTTTTTTCCCTTGGGGTTGGTTTCTATTTCAGTTCCTTGTGGTCAGAGGAAATGCTTGGTATGATTTAAATTTTCTTGAATTTGTTGAGGCTTGTTGTGTCCTATCATGTAGTCTATCTTTGAAAATGTTCCATGTACATTTGAGAAGAATGTGTATTTAGCTTCTTTGGGATGAAGGGCTGTATATATATCAGTTAAGTCCATTTCATCTAGGGTGTTGTTCAATGACACAATATCTTTGTTGATATTTTGTTTGGAAGATCTGTCCATTTTCAATAGTGGGGTATTAAAATCCCCTACTATAATTGTGTCGCTATCAATATCTTTCTTGAAGTCCTCTAAGATTTTCTTTATGTATTTGAGTGCTCCTATGTTGGCTGCATATATATTTACAATACTTATGTTTTCTTGGTGGATTCTTCCCTTGAGTATTATGAAGTCACCTTCTGGGTGTCTCTTTATGCTCCTTTTTTTGAAGTCTACTTTGTCTGATATGAGTATTGCTACCCCAGCTTTTTTTTCCTGTCCATTTGCTTGGAATATTTGTTTGTAGCCCTTTACTTTCAATCTGTGTAGGTGTTTTGTCCTAAGGTGGGTCTCTTGTAGGCAGTATGTGTGGGTCATGCTTTCTTATCCATTCAGCCATTCTGTGTCTTTTAATTGGAGCATTTAATCCATTTACATTTAAGGTTATTATTGATAGGTTCTTATTCATTGTCATCTTTGTACCTGTGTTCCTCCCTCTCTCTCTCTTTCTCTCTGTCTCTCTTTTCCTTCCTTTCCATAAAGCAGACCCTTTATCATGTCTTGCAGAGCTGGTTTGGTGGAGGTGTATTCTTTTAGACTTCTTTTGTCTGAAAAGCTCCTTATTTGGCCTTCTATCTTGATTGAAAGTCTTGCTGGGTAAAGTATCCTTGGTTGTAGTCCTTTAGTTCTCATTACTTGGAATATTTCTTGCTATTCTCTTCTGGCTTGAAGTGTTTCCATTAAGAAGTTAGTTGCTAACCTTATTGGGGTTCCCTTGTATGTTACTTCCTTCTTCTCTTTTACTGCCTTTAAGATTTTCTCTTTGTCTTGGAATTTTGCCATTTTAATTATGGTGTGTCTGGAAGTGGGCCTCTTTGGGTTCCTCTTGATTGGGACTGTCTGTGTTTCCTGTATTTGTGTGACTTTTTCTCTCATCAAATTAGGGAAGTTTTCCATCATTACTTTTTCAATAGGTTTTCTATCCCTTTTTCTTATTCTTCTCCTTCTGGTATTATTATTCGGATATTATTACATTTCATATGGTTTTGTATTTCTCTTAATCCCTCTTCATTTTTTTCTGAGCCTCTTTTCCTTTTCCTGCTCTTTCTGGGTGTTTTTCCTATTTTGTCCTCCAGCTCCCTGACCCGATCTTTTGTTTCATCTATCCTGCTTTTGATTCCTTCTGCTGTGTTCTTCAGTTCAGATATTGTGTTCTTCATTTCCTCTTGGCCCTTGTTGATATTTTCTATTTCCTTTTTCATATTGACGTAGTTTGGAGCGAGTTCATTGTAGTTTCCTTGTAGTTTCTGGTAGTTGGTTGTGAACTCGTGGAGCTTCATGGTAACCATTGCTTTGAACTCAACATATGATAATTGAGTTGCCTCTATTTCGTTTAGCATTCTTTCTGAGGTTTGCTCCTTTCTTTTCATTTGGGAATTGTTTCTTTGTCTTCCCATTATTTGTGAGATTCTTATTATTAGCCTCAGCTTCTCAAATTGATCTGTTTTGGCTCCCTGGGTTTATGGTGTGAGCTTCTGTGACAGACTACCTGTGAGTTTCAGTGGTGCAGTCTCTTCGGGTAGGTATCCTAGTGTTCACTGCTTTCGCCTGTTCTTCTCACTATCCATTGGAGGGGTAAGGCTAAATGGTTTAAGACAGCAAGAGAGTATTCTATGTTATTTACAGTTAGCAGCCAGTAAAGAAGAGATAGGAAATCCTTTGGCTATATGTAGTATTAACTGTGATATACCACCCAACCAGTCGCTTTTTAGAAATGGTGGAATGAAGGCAAGTCTCTTGTTGGGGAGGGAAGGGTTGTGAGTTAGATCTAGAAAGCAGTGAGGTTGTGAGATGTCAGATTCTGAGGTAAGGTGAGAATAAAGGATAGTAAATAGGTGTAGTGAGTGAGAGAATAGAGTTAACCGCTACAGTAATAGAGTTCAGAAAACCGTGAAGTGGGCTAGGAACTCGGAGGGGTGTTGTGTAGTATTTACAATAGTATGGAAGAGCTATTATTTACAATAATATTAGAGCAACAATCATATGACAGAATCTATGGAATCTAGATACCAAGAATAAGAAGTGTCAGACCTTCAGTAGTGTGCTAGTGGAACACAGGTGAAGTGATGGTCATTAAATTAACAATACACTATGACTCAGAGAACAGGGAAAAATCTGTCAATCAATATAATATACCCAGCCAAACAAAGAAGACTAAACAGAAGGAAGAGGAATACCAAAATATTATTCAAATAAAAGATGTAAGAATAATGTAGAAATAATGATGCAGATATGCAGTATCTTGCAGGTTCCTTGTAATAGCAAAGTAAAATTTGTCTGTCTCAACTGTTAGGATGCCCTCTCTTTGGGACCAACTCTGGTCTTTTCACAGTCCTGGTTTTCTTTGTCTCATTTGTACGTATTAAAAAAAATAAAAATAAAAATAAATGTAAAGAAGCAGACTAAGGAAGGTAGAAGAGATAAAATCAGAAAGAAAGAAGGAATAAAACAAGAAAGAAGGAAAGAGGGTAAACTGCATTAAAACATAAGATAAAAATTAAAATATAAAAAATTTCTTTGGAAAAATCAAACAAATGAAAACACACACACACTTACACACCAGGGTAAACAAAGAAAAAAGAAAAATAAGCAGGAACAGAAAAAATAACAAAAATTAAAATCAAAATTAAAAAGAAAAAAAGAACCCCTCTTGCTGGTTTCAAACTGGTCAGACCAGTTTTTCTGTTCTTGCTGGCTGCAACAGACTGAAGGGCAGGTTTACAGATGTGTTCTCTGGATCCCCGGGTCTCCAGGTCTCTGTCCACAGGCACGCCCCCTCTAAGTTTATGGAGCGGTCTTCTGGTCTCGGGCTCGCCCACTCTGGGTTTATCTGAGCTGTCTGTTTTCTCTGGCCACTCGGGTTTATCACGCCCTCTCAAGGATTCTTGCTGCCTGCATGCGCGACCACACTGCATTTATGGGGGCCGTCTACTGGTCTCGGGCAGTGCGCAATGTCGGCTCTGGGTTTATCTGAGCCTCCGTGTTCTGTGGCCACCAGGGATTTTCTTGCCCTGTCAAGTTTTCTTGTGGCACGCGCGCGTGTGCGCACGCCACTGTTCTGTGTTTATTAGCGACCTCCAGCCGTCTCTCACCACGCTGGCGCCCATTCTGGATTTTCTAGGTGCAGGCTCCGAGTCACCCATGGCACACTCTCTCTCTGCATCTCCGCGTGGTCCCCGGGTGCTCTACAAAGCTCTCTCTCCCCCTGGGTTGCAGGCGTGCCAGGCAGGGCCGCCTCTGACCCCACCACTTGGGCGCACACTCTTTTCAGGTCTCTGTGTGGGTGCTCACAGCCCCCATGTGTTTGCAGCTCAATCTTTGAAATTGCTCTCTAAAATTTCAAGCATCCAGGCTTCCCCCAGTGTTGTTCGAACCCTGACTAGCCAGGGAGGGAGCGCAGACCCAGCTCCCTGTGGTTGGCCCAAAGGCCGCAGGCTGGGTTTGTAGCCTCCCTGCTCTGATCTCTAGGCCTCTATTGTCCCAAAGTAGTCTCCTTACCATCTGGTTTTTCAATGTTCGCTACAATTTATGATCTCCTATCTTCATATATGTTGCAGTACTGTTGGCTGTCTGCTCTGTTCCTCCGTAGATCGGCCTGGTTTCTCTCCCGTGTGTACGAGGAAGTGGAATCTTCTCCCTCTTACCAAGCTGCCATCTTCTCCCCCCCACTCCCAGAATGGCTATTATTGATAAGATAATAAATAACACGTGTTGGAGAAGTTGTGAAGAAAAAGGAACCCTCATTCACCGCTCGTGGGAATGTAAACTGGTAGAGCCATTATGGAAAACATTATGGAGGTTTCTCAAGAAATTAAGAATAGACTTGCCATATGACTCAGAAACCCTTCTGGGTCATTGCCAAAAAAAAATTGAAAATATTTACTTGTAAAGATATATGTATGCCTACATTCATTGCAGTATTATTCATGCTGACTGAGACCTGGAAACAATTTAAGTGTCTTCTGATGGATGACTGGATAGAGAAGAGGTGGTACATATATACAACAGAATACTACTCAGTCATAAGAAAGGATGAAATACTGCCATATGCAACAATATGAATGGATCCTGAGAGTATCATGCTAAGCAAAATAAGTGAGACAGAAAAGGAAAAGAATCATTGATTTCACCCGTGTAGGATCTAAAACAGAAAGCAACAAAAAACAAAGAAACAAACAAACTCATATACACAGACAACAGCATGGAGGTTACCAGAAGGGAAGGGTTTGGGAGGAGGATAAAAAATGTAAAAGAGATCAAATGGTGACTGGGAGAGACTAGACTTTGTTAGTTGGTATACAATATAATATACAGATGATGTATTATTGAATTGTACATTTAAAACATATATATTATTAACCAATGTCACCCCAATAAATTTAATTGAAAAGACTAGAATTGCTCTGGGATTTTAGGCAGTTTGTATTAAAAAAAAGTCATCACATAATTGCTGCTCATCACATGTTTATGGAGAATGCCTGGTTTATTTGAATCTGTGTGAGACCTTTTTAAATATAAATCAATTTTAAAAACAAACCTGTAGTATAATGTATCCTTAATATCATGTAGAGAGGCTTTTATCTGTAGATTAAAAATCACTTTATTTTTAGTAAAATGTTTTTATGTGAAAAATATTGAAAAATTTTTTTGTTATTTTGTCCATTGTCTTATTTTTATATCCATTTCTTGTTGGGAATCACCCTGCCTGGTTTCAAAAACTGTAACCCCTTGTGGCTAAATCTGAGTAAAAAGACCTGGGACCAATAAGCCACTAAGGAGACAAAGCTTATCTTCATGGCAGGGGTGCCACCTCTGCCCCCTTTCACTTCACCCTGCTTAGCCCAGGGCAGATGACTGGTTAGCCAACGAGAGGTAAGATTCCTCAAAGGAAGGATGACCTAAGAAAGGCATGGTCTTGAAGAGGCCCTCAGGGAAGGACTTGGGGGGCTATAGAAAAAGGGGGTGATGGACCCCTCACCCCTCGGCTTTGACATAGCCTGAGTCCTCATTCTGTCTGCAAGAAGTCTTCTAATCTCTTGGCTGCCTTACTTCCCCTGCCTGACTCAAGCCTGAAACAATGCTGGAAGTGGGTGCAGCCCTGTTCTGGAAAGGGTGGGTTCCCCAGGGCAATAAGGCCTAAGAAAGAATGCATAAAATCCTATGAAACCTATTTTGCTAATACCCTCAATTTAAATGGTAAGGGTCCAAGCATGAGATGAGTTTGTTTCCCCAAAGTTTTATGGCCCTTTAGCTATCTGACCCTGACTCAAAATAAGCCCCAGAGTTCTTTGAATGTTATCTATTGTTTGATCATTACTGCCTGACAATGATTGATGAGCTTTACATAGACACCCTGTATTCAAATTAAACCCATGCAAATTAAACCCAATAAAAGCCCATTGAGGAACAGGCTCCTGGTCCTTCTCCTTTGAGAAACTAGCCACCTTTCCTCCCCAAGCAGATCATGTCTTGGTAGACTTAGTCTCATCCTTGGCAGACTGGGGTTCTGCAGGCAAAGCTCCCCAACAATTTCTGTTTGTGTATATAAGCAGTAAAATATTTACAAGATTTGCAGTATGTGAATCTTGTTAAAAATAAAATACAAAATGGGAGGGAGGTGGGGAGGGCTGGGGGTGGTCTGGGATGGGAGTAAAATGCAGAAAACTGTATTTGAACAATTAAAATAAATAAATAAATAAAATTTAAAAAATAAAATAAAATACAAGTGACTGTGAAGTCTGGAAATGTTGGCAATGTTTTAAAAATAGATTTAACCCCGTTGATTGTTTTTTGGGGGCATAGGTGCATGTTTATGATATGGAATTGGACACACAAATTACCTGAGTCAATGTATGAGATGCATGTGCAATGACTGATGGGAATGCTGCTTATTGAAGCAGCACATTATTCATTCAATTCAATAATGAAGCACATTATTCATTCAATTTTGCAGTACTTATCAAAGTATGAATCACTAGTGAAGGACAACACATTCACAAGTCATAGTAAAAAACTATTCATTATAGATGTTTGTCTATGTTTTCAAAGTTTATGGCCACCCTGACCAACTTTAATTTAAAAGACTGAATAATAATCACTCATTTTAATCCTGTGAAAATAGTCAATGTTAAAAGAACATATTAGTTTTTGTGAAGGATTTTCAGTATAAATTTTTCCTAATTTGGTCTCATTTTGTTCTGATCATTAAACTTACCTTCATAAGCTACATTACAAAAGAAATGTAATTCAATATGGACATCCATATATATTCCAACATTTTGCAATTCAATCACATTGTAAGGCACTAAGGCCTTACAGAAAAATAGTTATAAATCTGTAAATTATGAAGCAGAGAAGGAAATTTCTTGTTGAAGTAAATAGGCCAAAAAAGCCTATTGTTGGCTCTGCTTCTCTAAGACAAAGGACTGTGAAACTTTTACTCTGATGAGTAAGCTGTGAGATTTAACCAGTGACACAAACGTGGCAGCTCTCATCAAACAGATTTTAACAAGGCCAGGACAATGAGTTCCTTTTGAGCAACAAGAAGTATGTGTGCTCACTAAGGTGCACCACTTGGAAAGTGAGAATTTTGATGATTAACATATTTATTTGAATTCAGATGTTATGATGGCCCTCCTGGTATTTTATTAGGCCATGTGTATTTATCAAGATAGGTTAAATGATAGATTTTGTAAGACTTTTAACTATTTGAAGTGATGTGTCCATTTTAGCCCTACATTGAATATACTATCCAGCCTGACAGTCTGAGTCTTGGAAAATGTACATGTTTAAATAATTATTTGAGAGATAAATCCTCCAAAATAGTCCATTAGTTTAAGCTGTTAGCTTAACATTATAACCTTGTCATATGCTGGAAATGTGTGCAATATCGCTTGAGGGCATTATCATATTTTAAGAAAAAATAATTAAGAAGTATAATTTTGCCAAATAATAAAATGGGAATATTACCAGATATTGTACTCATTTGTAAAAGTCTTCACAAAGTGTTATCCTGTTTCATTTAAGAATAAAACAAAACCCACACACCTGACACAAACTGTTATGTGCAAAATAATATATCAGTTGCTTAGCACTGGAAGGTGAGGGGGAATCCAGAGATTGTTTTGCTGACTTATTTTTTTTCCTAGAGTCCATGTGCTTCAGGCCTTTACCATGTTTCCAAAGTAAAGAAGTCAATCCTATGTTAATCTTGTCTATTTACAATAGACAAGATTTGGAAGCAGCCCAAGTGTCCACCTGTAGATGAGTAGATGAAACAGTCATGGTACATTTATATGATGAAATACTACTAAGCTGTAAATAAAAGAAGAAAATTTTACCCTTTGCATGGGTAAAGGGTAAAGCATGGATGGATCTGGAAAACACTATGCTAAGTGAAATAAGCCAGTCAGAGAAAGACAGGTACCATGCCATTTTACTAATATGTGGGATCTAATGAACAAATTGAACTAACAAGCAAAATAGAGACAGACTCATAGAGAGCAGATGACAGGTCTGGGGAGACTTGTGGGGTGGAGGGATTGAGCAAAAATGAAAAAAAAACTCAGATATAGACAATGGTGTGGTAATTGTTGGGGGGAGGGGTGGATTGAGGTAGAAAAGGGTATAAATGGTGGATAAATGGTGATGGAAAAATAAATAAAATAAATAATAAAAAGAAAACAAACAAACAAATAAATAAAATACAAAAAAAAAAAGGAGTTCAAAACTCATACCCAATGATATAAAATATGTGACACAGAGGGACTTCCGGCCAAGATGGAGACATAGGTAGACACATTGTGCTTCCTCAAACAATCCAAAGAAGGAAAATAACAAATTTAAAAACAAAAAACAACCAGAACTGACAGAAAGTTGAACTGCATGGAAGTCTGACAACAAAGGAGTTAAAGAAGAAACATTCATCTAAACTGGTAGGAGGGGAAGAGACTGGCAGCCTGGTGGAGAGGACTCACAGCAAGGCAGCGGCTGGTGGGCCAGGTGAAGTGGTGGCTTGTCAGCCAGGTGGTCCCACATTCCCACGCAGATAAACCAGGAGGACAACTGGAGAGCGAGATAGACTGCACAACCCAGGGTTCCAGTACCAGGAAATAAAGCCTCAAAGCCTCTGACTGAAAACTCTTGTGGGGGTTGAGGTGGCAGTGGGAGAAATGCCCAGCCTCATAGGAGAGTTCATTGTAGAGATCCACAAGGTCCTAGAATGAACATGAAACCACCCACCTAAGAATCAGCCCCTGAAGGGCCCAACTTGCTTGTGGGTAGCCAGGGAAGTGACTAAAAACTAGGAGAGAGAGGAGCAAGCGGCACTGTTTCCTCTCAGACTCCTACCCCACATACAGTGTCACAACACATCCATGTGGGTTGCCCCACCCTGGTGTACACCTAAGCCTCTGCCCCTTACGATGTAACAGGCACATCGAGACAAAAAACATGACCTTAATGAAAGAACAGTTCAAAGTTCCAGAAAAAATACAAAGTGACAAAGAGATAGCCAATCTATCAGATGCACAGTTCAAAACACTGGTTATCAAGCTGCTCCAGGAACTCACTGGGTACTTCAATAGCATAAAAAAAAGACCTTGATAGCAATGAAGTTTGCATTATGTGAAATAAAGAAAAATCTACAGGAAACCAACAGTGATGGGAAGGAAACCAGGACTTGAATCAACAGTTTTGAGCAGAAGGAAGAAATAAACATTCCACCAGAACAGAATGAAGAAACAAGAATTGAAGAAAATGAGGAGAGGCTTAGGAACCTTCAGGACATCTTTAAACTTGCCAACATCTGAATCATTACAGGTGCCAGCAAGAGAAGAGGAAGAACAAAAAATTGAAAACTTATTTGAACAAATAATGAAGGAGAACTTCCCCATTCTGGCAAAGAAAATAGACTTTCAGGAAGTTCAGGAAGCTCAAAGAGTCCCAGAGAAGCTGGACCCAATGAGGAACAGGCCAGGGCACATCATAATTACATTAGTCAAGATTAGAGCTAAGGAGAGAATCTTAAAAGCAGCAAGAGATATGGACATAGTTACCTACAAAAGAGTTCCCATTAGACTTTCAGCTGATTTCTCAAAAGAAACCTTACAGGCAAGAAGGAGCTGGAAAGAAGTACTGAAAGTCATGAAAGGCAAGAACCTACATCCAAGATGACTCTATTCAGCAAAGCTATCATTTAGAATAGAAGGGCAGATAAAGTGCTTCCCAGATAAGGTCAAGTTAAAGGAGTTCGTCATTACCAAACCCTTATATGAAATGTTAAAAGGACTTATCTAAGGAAAACAAGATTAAAAATATGAACAGTAAAATGACAACAAACTCACACCTTCTAACAACTAAACCTAAAAAAAACAAAAACTAAGCAAACTAGAATAGGAACAGAATCACAGAACTGGAGATCACATGAAGGGTTATCAGTGGGAGGGGGAGAGGGGGGAAAAGATACAGGGAATAAGAAGCATAAATAGTAGGTAGAAAATAGACAGGGGGAGGTTAAGAATAGTATAGGAAATGTAGAAGCCAGAGCACTTATGTAGGAGAGTGTTCTACGTGGCGTGGGTCCAGCTTCCACTGGGAGATGCACAGGACCCACACCCACAGATAGGTTCTCCCATGGGGGATCAGGCCTGCTATGTACCTAGGCCACTTTGAGACTTGCTTTTGCTAAAAACTCTCTCACCCAAATTTGTGGCAAAGAGTTACTGCAAAGTAACTTCCTAAAAACCATGCTAAACCTTCCTAGGACCAGTGTAACCAGTTCAACTACTTTTGCCCTTTTCATTGGCAAATATCCCTCTTCTGTGATGTGATTACCAGCATCCTCTCCTTTGTTTTCTGTATAAGGTAACCACCTAAAGTGTGCATAGTTTAATGAGGACCTTCATGTAATGTGCCCAGTAAGACAATAAAAGCTCATTGGAGCAAGGGTGGAGGGTTTTGCCCCCCTTGAGAGAAAAGTCATGCCCACCCTTTTCTTGTGTATGTGTCATTTCATCCATAATGACTCAGACACTGTGGGCTGGTGTTCGCATCAAACTTACATGTACAACCCATGGACATGAACTAAAGGGGAGGAATGTGGGTGGGAGTGGGTGTGCAGGGTGGAGGGGAATAAAGAGAGATAAATGAGACAACTGTAATAGCATAATCAATAAAATATATATTTAAAAAAATATGTGACACTGACACCTGAATAACTAAATATCGACAACAACTAAAAATGGCCAAATAAAATGAATGGATCAAAAAACTATGGTATGTGTACACAGTGGAATTCTATGCAGCAGAAAGGAAGAAGGAGCTTCTACCCTTTGCAACAGCATGGATGGAACTGGAAAGCATTATGCTGAGTGAAATAAGACAGGCAGTAAAAGACAAATACCATATGATCTCACCTTCAACAGGAACCTAAGCAACAAAACAAACAAGCAAGCAAAATATAACCACAGACACTGAAATAGAAAACAGGCTGACAGTAACCAGAGGGGAGGGAATTTCAGGAGAAAAAGGGAAGGGATTATAGGAACAAGTATAAAGGACACATGGACAAAAACTAAGGGGGGTGGAAATGGGAGGGAGGTGGGGAGCACTGGGGGGTTGACTGGGATGGGAGTAAAAGACAGAGAACTGTACTTGAACAACAATTAAAATAAAATTTTAAAAAATAAAATTAAAATGGCCAAATAACATATTATCCTTCATTGGAAGAGGGTAGAATTTTATTTTTAAAATTTGTAATTCTCTAAAAGGGGTCAAACCTTTGGAGGGAAGAGTTTTGGAGGTCTACTTACATCTGTAATTCTTCTGTTCAGAGGCAATGACGTCACAAAAGGACAAAAATTCACCAACATTTCTCCAAGTAGAGAGTCCCATTTGCCCATGCTGGCAATTTCTGAGTATCTCGGGATTCTCAGTGGGGCAGAGTGCCTGATTCTCCTCTTGTGCTTTCAGTCTGCTAAGTGGCTTTGTTGCCAGTGGAAATACAGTTCTTCCATGAAGTCATAAAAAGCCATTTTGGGACCCACACATTGGAGGATGAGATGTAGTAGTAAGATTTTTAGAGTGAAAATGAAGGACGATCCACAGGTGCCCAATGTCTCATTCATAAACAGGTGGCTTAGCTCCATCTGGCCAAGTCCTTGGCCTGATGAGCATAAGTGCCCACCAGGAGGATCAGGATCCAGAACTGAAATGCCATCACCTTGGGTTCCAGTAGTCCAGCATACAAGGGAGGAACCAAAAAAACCCAGAATTATCTTTTGGAGGGCAGGATCCCTTGCAGTACAGGTTTCCCCCATTAGGTGAGTGTTCTAGGAACACACCTGTATCAGTATACCAGCTGATATTATTGTGAGAGGCTACATTTGGCTTCAGTGAATTTTTTTGGAAGACTTTCAGCGTGTTTGCCCATTTCATGATGGGTGATTTATGAGCACACCTGCCCACACCATGCTGAGTGTTCAGCAGTTTTTGACCAAAAATTGCATGACCGCCACCCTCCTTATTCACCCAATCTCACCCCAAGCAACTTTCCTTCTGTGTTTTCCCAGATGAAAAAAGTCCTCAAAGGGAAACGTTTTGCTGATGTGGAAGAGGTGAAACAAAAAATGGCAGAAACACTAAATGGTATCAAAATCAATGAGCTCAAAAACTGTTTTTTAGTAATTGAAAAAATGTCTTGATAGGTGCATTGCATCAAATGCAGAATACTTGGATGGTGACTGAAGTTTAAACATGTAAGAATAAACGCACAATTTTTTATAAATAAATTCCATTGTTATTAGGTGGTTTTTTGTGCAGTGTCCCCTCATAGTCTCTGCTCTTGGCTGCCCTCTGGCTAGCACTGAGCTGCTGCGACGAGGCCCATGCTTGAGCCTGTGTTTGGAGCCATGCAGCTGATGTGGAGAGAGAATGCATGTTACTGAGAGAGGCCTTTGTTATGCTTTGATTACATTACCTCAGACCTGGAAGAGAGCAGGTTTTCTTTCAAACTGACGAATCTCTTTTCTAATTCTTCACGGACTTGTGTTGGGCCTGCCCCTAAGCATTCCATTTCCTGGA
>PVKM010017978.1:15479-25543 GCA_004027735.1 Carollia perspicillata
CCCCCAGTTTTTGTCCATGTGTCCTTTATACTTGTTCCTGTAAAACCTTACCCTTTTCCCCTGAAATTCCCTCCCTTCTCCCTTCTGGTCTCTGTCAGCCTGTTCTCTATTTCAGTGTCTTTGGTTATATTTTGTTTGTTTTGTTGTTTAGGTTCCTGTTCAAGTGTGGTCACCATTTTGGGTTCTATAGTACATGCCCAAAAGTTCTGCTGCATCATCTGGTTTCTACTGTGCATGTGCCTGGCAGAGGAATTTCATCTGCAGTTTTATCCCTCCCTCGGTAATCCCAGTTAATGACTGTTTGTCCCATGGGGAGATTGGACACCTGATTCCTCCTCCTCTCTCAGGGATTAAGTTCCCTTAGTGGAGGATGGAGCTGTCCCTTCTGAATGCTGTGGTTTCCTAGTGAATCAGGCTAAATGTCTGATTCAGCTTTCTAGTAGACTAGGCTTAATGTCTAGTTCCATTTGCTTCCTTCCTTTATTAATAACTACCTACTACCTATTCTAACAGCACGGGCTCCTACAGAGTGCCTCAGGTATCTGTGAGTTTGTGTGTGGGGGTCTCAAAGACAGGTCTTTGTGTGAGATTTCTCAATGTGGATCTCTGTCAGAGAATTGTCTACACAGGTCTCTGTGTGAGGTCTTGTTACAGAACAGACCCAAGTGGGATATATGATATACTATTACTGAAAAGACCCCCCTTTTCTCCAGGGGTCCCCCCCCCAGGTTTGCTTTGCCCACTGCCAGAAGAAAGATGTCTCTCAATGCCAGAGATTGGTGAAAAGGAAAGGCATTATTTATTTAAAACCTATACAGGCTTAGAGTAATGACTTAATGTCTTCATTACAATACTGAAGTCCTTTAGAATACCCACAGATGCACGCAGTCCTTCCTTCTCCCTCTGCCCAGCCTGGGATATCGTATCTCAGGAAAAGAAGTAAAAGTCCATGATTCAGGCTCCTGGCACCATTAGCTGTGTCACTGCTGTGATCTCCAGTTAATCCAAAGCCATGTGGCACCTTCTCATGGCCTACCAGCAAGACTCCTTTCACCCCTTTTCTTCCAGGCAAAGTTTCTCCTGCTCCCTAAGCTGCATGGCAAAAAGGAGCAACCCAAAGCCACATGGTCCTGACTCTTGTGCAAGCCTCAGGGTCTCCACTCCGCCAAAGCCATGTGGTCACCCCCTGTCATGGCTGCCATGCCTGGGTTTAAATCTCAGCACCAGTCTTCCTCTGCAACCCCATTTCCAATTCCTTCTACAATCAGTTACACCTGCCAGCATTCCTGCATTCTTCCAGCTTTACTGGGCTGCCATAGTAAATCTGGGCAGGTGTGGCCCCATGGCATGGAGCCAATTATCTCCAACTCTCAGGCAGGTGCTGTAACCAGGGAGAGTTGCCTCCCAATTACATCTTGGGTGGAAGTCACTTCCATTCCCCTGGCTCAAGGCATGGCCACAGCTATTTAACATATCTGCAAAACCAGTTAAAGATAGATGTGTTAAATGACCATGCCAGAGGTTAGCTGCAAAGCTGTTGCTATACAAAACAGCTCTCAGTGACCCTGCTCCATGTGTCCCATCCCCCCAGCTCACACTTGTGGGTGTGAGGACATCCTACACATATTTTTTCTAATATTTCCTGGACACCTTGAGTTCTGGACCCCATTACAAATCCCTATTTGGGGCCCCCCTCTTGGCTGTACCCTGTTACAGTCTATATAAATCATTGTGGGAGGTCTCTCTGTGAGGTCTCTTAGTGGGGGTCTCTGTGCATCCTCTCTGTCACAAGTCCCTATGAGCAGTATCTCTGTGTCATCTCTGTGCAGGGCTCTCAGTGTGGGGCTCTCCATGGCTGGCATTACTTCACTTTATGGCAGGGGAGGGGCAAAGGGACTTGCTCCTTCCTGTTTCTTGATGTTCCATCAGCATACCCATCTGTCTGTGGTACTTGTTCTGACAAGATCATGGAGTCCACTCAGTTCTGCCCACTCCCAGAACTCACCTCATCATCCCCTACAAGGACCAAGCAGCAGCCAGGCTCAGGGTCCCCACCCTGTGCCACACCCTCCTGAGCTCCTGAGGGCCCATGGCATTCTCTGCCCTCTCCCACAGGTTTCCACCTCTCCCACAGGTCCGGGCTGCACTGTCACTGCTGTGTCCACCTTGGAGGCAGCTCTGGATCAGGACCCAAAGGCAGGATCTGGCTCCAGAGAGAACTCGAAGTATGAGGAGTCCTGTGCCCGCTCTGTCCCTTCACCCCAGTGCTGGTTCCCTATGGGCCATACCTGTAAGTTAAGGTCACGAATTGTGTCCCATGGTCCCCAGTCCTGTACAAGCTGATTAAATATATCATGGAGATGTCAGCCTTCCTTGCTTAAAGGCTTTGCTACGTCTGTGAGCCTGGCCCTCTGAGTAGCAACCACGGGTGGCTTCTCTCACCTTGACTCTGGAAACTCAAAGGGGGTGGACACCCTGAGCCAATGGACCCCTAAGTTCTCCTCTCCTCTGGGTTTGTAGATGACAGTTGGACACCAAGGGCTCCTTGTTCACTGCACAGTTTATGGGCATGCTGTGTCACTTTACTTCCTCCCCCTTCATACCATATCCTGGGTGCAAAGAGTCCCATTGTCACATGGTGACTGCATGTACAGTCAAATCCTGCTCCCCTGCCTAAAAGGGTGCCCTTGGGCAGGCCATCCTCTCTCCCTTGTGGGCAGGTGTGGGGCCCTTAGTAGCTTCTGTGCCCCCCATTTTCATACCCTCAGAGCTGAGAGTGTTGCCCTAATCCTTGCTGCTGCTCCTGAGAGTGAGAAAGGCAGAGGCAGGGGACACTGAGCACAGAGTTCATAGGGGCTGGCTGGTCCATGTCCATATCAGCTTCATGAGGGAGAGAAGGGCTCCCAGAGCAGGTGCCAGCCACTCCCACCAAAAGATCCAGGGCAAGATCTCTCCCACCTCTGGGCTCAGGGCCAGCACAGCTGCCAAGGTCCCCTCCCCACTCTGTGAAGCTTCCTATAAACTGAGGGATTCAGCCTCTGCAAACTCCTCCACAAGCCCACAAGTTCAAGGTAGAGAGAAAGCAGGAGAAGATGGGCTGAGCCAGATCTTACAGTTTTGTTCATCTTGAAATCTCCTAAATGCTTTTGTCTATGTAATTATGAATTACAGAAAAAGGTACATTGAGGAAATGGCAGTGAGGGTGGGTGTGCCTCACTGCAGTAAACCTCCCTTCATGGAACCATTCCTTCTGGAAGCCAAAAAAGTCTCTTGGGACTATGAACCCAAATCCCTTCTCTTCTACCTGAAAGGAACAACTCTCACGAGAAAAAAATGTATATTTTGTGAAACAATAACTTTGTAATAAGAAGAACCTTGAGGATGCTGGTTCCCTGGGTGGAAAGGCCTATTTGCCATCCCGGTCTCTGGTCTATCTACTCTTATTAGATCAGATGTGGCCCTTGGGGGTAGCTTGGTGACTGTAGGCCATATCTCTCTTTCCTCACTCTTCTCTGCTTTGAAGAGGAGAGAACCTTGGGGTAGCAGGAACACTCACCTACTGGAGCCTGAGATTGTTGTTTGTGTTGATTTAACTCCTTGGCATGAAGTCCTTGGTGAAGTCCTAGTTTCTCCACCAGGATTTGTCCAACTGCTCTCACGATCACCTGAGCTTCAACAGGTGCATTGTCCAGAACCGATCTGCTTTTAACTGGTTCTTGGTTCTGGGCAATGGTTGAGACAGGTTGGCCTTTTCGAAGAGGTTCTTCTGGTCCTTTGCCTTTTTTATTGGGGTTAAGATACTGTGGAGAGTGCCTTTTTCTGAAGTGGCTTTCCAGAAAAACCTGTGTTTTCTCTGGCTGGAGTTGGAGGTATTTGCTCCCAAGGGTGTCTCCAGTCTCCCTCACCTGGGGAGGGTTGCTCATTCCACTGGCTTGTGAGTTCCTCAGTTCTTCCAACCCTTCATTTTGCTCTTCTTGATTGGGTTTCCTATCATCTTCCCTCCCATCAGTGGGGACAAACATTTTGCTTTGGCTTAGAAATGGATCCTTAAGTTTTGGTATTCTGGGCTCTTGCTGCCCCTGGCTCCTCTGTTCACTCAATATGAGGTCATATGGCACCTGTGCAACCAGCATGTCCCCACTGGTATTTTCCCTCAGTGACCTGTGAGAAGCCGCAATGTCTGCAGCTAGGAGAACATCATTGTGAGGGTCTTGGAGGAGCACATTGGTGGCACTATCTTGGAGGCACATGCCAGTTGCATTGTCTTGAAAGATGACATCAGTGTGACAGTCTTGAAGGAGTAAGCTGGTGTCAAGGGCTTGAAGCTGGTTCTCTGACTCTACCTTTCCTTGAAGCTCAAACTTACTAGCAATGTTTTTTTTAAGGCTTGGCTCTTCTAGATCTTGAGCCATTGACTTTGTAGGTAGTGATGAACTTTTATCGGGCACTAGAGATTCTGATCTCCTCATACCCATATTAATGGTTTGGGAATTGTCTAGCACACTGGGTCCCACAGTGACTTCCCAAGCAGGGGCCTCCTCAGCCTCCACTGCTTCCCTGGCCTCTTCAGCCCTTGAAGATTGGGACCCTAAGTTCATCTCCAGTATTGCCCTTCTCCCCTCTCTTGGCTCATTCCTGGCTACTGCTGAACTTGGATTTGGTATCAGGCTTCTTTTTTCAATGCCCGTGACAGTCCCAATTTGCCAGATTTTTCCCATGAGGCCGAGTGTGAGGGAGTGAGGAGGTGGCCTGCTTTCCTGGCTATTCAGAGGGGCCCCTGACAGCCCATGGCCATAACCAGAGGGCATCTCTTCCAGGGTCTTCTGAATTTCCTCAGACACAGGTGAAGTGGTGGAAAAGGGACCTACTGGGGTGAGCAATGACTTTTTTGTTATCACCTTTTCTCCTAAAAAGGGCTGAGGAGGTTTTCCCAATACCTTGGTGTACTTGTCTTCTGAATGGACCCCAAATATATAGGCAGCTGAAGTGGGGGAGCAGGCTTGTGTAAGGGGCAAATATTGTGTCTCATGGAGCTTTAGATTTATGGGCTCAAAGGCCTGGTGGGGCTGGCCCCATCTATGTCTTTCCTGAAACCTTATCATATGTGCTTCCAGCACCTGTCGAGTGAGTAGACTGAGGAAGGAAAGCTCACAGGAGGTGTTTAGGTAATATTCCTGACCCTTCAAGGATACTTGATTTCTAGTTTCCATGTGAGTGTGGCACTTGGGAATAACATGGTTGGCAGCAAGCCAGGATTGACCCACCCTCACAGGGACCAAACCTTTGATGATCTGTTCTAACTTCCTGTCCAAATGTGCTTTTAAGATGTTTTCTACATGTTTCTTTTCTGGGCCTGTGTATAAGCAAGTTCCTAAACCTCTCTTTTGTGGCTTCAAGTTCTCTTCTGATTTCTTCTTAGAATTTACTTTCAGAACCTTCACTATGATGGTGTTTGAGTCTCTGGAGAGAACTTCTGTGATCCTCCTCATACATTGCAATAGATCCTTGCGAAAGTCCTTCCCAAGTTGGTCCTTCCTATGGGACCTTCTATGGTACCTAAACCCCATCTTCTGTGAGTCCTGCAAGGGCCCCTTCTTGTTTTGCGTGTGACACATCCCTGGGAATTGGCTCTGAGCCTGCATCATTTCCAGAGTCACATGGACCCTGAAGTGCAGGCCACCCTGCTGTTTTTTTGTGGTGAGCCTCTTTTGAAGATGCTGCTTTTGGAGACTTTCGCTGATAAAATCCCTGTGAAGAATGGAAACTCTCCTGTGGCCATGGGAGGCCCTACTATTCTGGGGAAGATTGGGTGTAAGTTGGCTAAAGACTTCCTGAGATCTTTTGGTCAGTACAGCTCTCTCCCTTTTCGATTCCAGATGTGGAATGTCAGGTGGGATGAAATATTGTACCTTATTCTGGGCTGTAGGGCAAGATACCCCAGGAGTGCTCATCTGCATCCGAGAACAAGGTGATTGGATTGAGAGGGAGGGTATGAGATGGGTCTGGGACTGGATTTGAGTCAGAAGTGGGGTCTGGGACTGGAGCAAGTTTCTAGTCAAATGTTGCTGTTGTACCCCAGGGAGAGGCATAAGTACAACCTGTGAAAGCCCTGAAGATGTTGTAGGCTGAATTGGAGCTGGACAGTGGTTACACATGCCATTGAATAAAAACGAAAGAGGTTGTGGGTAAGAAGAGCTCCTAGCAACCCAGGCAGTAGCTACCAGGGACTCACTGTGCAGGGAGGGGAGACCCCAGAAGAACTGGCTGCATTTCTGCTGTCGATGGTCCCCCAAGAGCTCGTGATGTGAGAACTGTTGAGGACTGGGCATCTGCTCTTTTATGTCCTTCATGCTCCAGAAGGGTTGGGGGGTTGTGGAGTCCTGCTTAACACCCAGTGATGTCCATATATTCCCCAAAGACTTCAGGTGGCAGTCTAAGCCCTTTCGTTTTGACAGTGACACATCCCTTTCTCTTTCATTCCATACCTTCAGTTCTGCCTTCTTGGTGATCACTATCTCCAGCAACTTCTGGACATCAGGGTTGATAAATGAAGGGCTACCAGTCTCTATCTGTTTGTCTGTGGGGTCTCCCCAGAACAAGGCCTCAGGTGGGTGGTGGGACAGGTGCTCTTGCTGAGACTCACGTTGTGATGAGGTGGGGAAGAACAAGGCCTTGGTAGTCACCCACCACCAGGACAAGAACTTCATGGGATAGCTTGAGCAGCGAAGGCCTGAAGTGGCTGGGATGGAAGATGCTAAAAAGGAGTTACCTGTAGGTGAGCTCTTTACAATGGTACTCAAAGGGATTTTCATCAAGTCAGGTTGGTCTTGATGTTCGGCTGACACAGGGGAGGCCAGAGGTAGAGTACATACGGTCAGGAGAGATGGGGAAGTTGACATGGAAGGAGCAGCATTTTCCACAGGCACAGAGTAAGGCTGGTGGGCTCCAGTGGGTGCTGCTTTGCACACCTCTCCAGGAGGCTTTTGACAAGAATGCTGATTGTCCAAGAGCTTCTCCAGGTGGCTGCAGAATATGAAGGCACAAGCTATAGCCAGGAGCTGATGGGTAGGCTGGAGGTGGGGTGTTAGGCATCTGAGTCTCAAGGTTCTCCATGGCCTCCACACTGACCTCCCAGGCTCCTGCTGTCCCTCATCCCAGGGCTATAGCTACACCCTGACTCCCCATCAGCAATACCCAGGCCAGTCCAAGGTGGCCTGCAGCTCTGGGGTCACATCATAGGTTTGGGGAGGAGGAGTGCCCAGGAGAAAAGGGGAAGATTCTTTACCTTTGCAGGAGAGAAATCAGGCACCGAGCCTCTTCTATTTCGTGCAGGCAATCTCTGCAGGCTGGAAATCAGGAGATGGGGTCACATGGTGAAGCAGTATCTGGGGGCCTTACAGGAGGCTGAATGCAATGGCTCTGTAGGACAGATGCCTGGGAAAGTGGACTCTGGAGTCCAAGCATCAGAGTCAAGACCACATGATCCCTGACAGTAATGGCAAGACTGGTGACAGGCAGCACTCTGTCATTTACAAAGTGCTTCTACATCCACGACCTACTGTGGCCCTCACAACTTCCCTGTCGGGGAGAAAGGAAAGGGGGCACCTCACAGAGGGATATGAGAGAAGGTAAACAATGTGCCACAGTTGGACATGTAGGTCCCACTTCCCAGTCAGGCCCTGGTGGTTGAGGACAGCCAAAATGCCCCTTCTGGGACACCCCTGCCAGGGAAACACCCATTTCCAGGACTCCAAGGCTTCATCCCAAGCAGATTTTAAGAAGTATCTGGGATCTGACCGCCTTCCCAGGAGCCTCCTGAGAGCTGTTTCCTGACAGACAGGCTCTGCACTGGCATCCTTGGGAAACAGGCCCTGGATTGTCAGGGACAGGACAGATGGAGGCAAACTCTCAGGTGCAGGACTGTGGGGCAGAAGCTCACCTTTCAAAGCTCCACTTTTCTTCCTGCTCCTCCACCTTGGCTCCACTGGATGCTGAGAGATAAGACAAAACTCTCCTTAGACAAGCTGCAGACGCACAGTGTTTGTACACAATACGACTCTCTACATTTAACTAATGGGGCTCTCTGTTTCTTCCCCTTTTATTTTTGCAGTGGATAAAAGTTATTTCTGGTTTTTCTTCTTTGGAAAATGTAAAAAAAAAAAAGTTTTTCTATATGACACTGACCTTGGATTTCTTCTGTCACATTTTCTCTGCTCAAGAAAGACACACTTTCTCAGACCTACAAACCCATCTGAGCTCCCTCTGGTAGGACTCTGCTTTCCTGAGGCCATAGCCCCACCTCAACTCAGAGGCTCTCCGGGTCTCCTCACTGCCCTGGATCAGCCTCAAAAGAGGAGAAGCTCACCTGAGACACCTGCCACGGGAAGGTGTCTCAGGTGAGCCTCTGAACCAGGCTCTGCCACATGAACCAGGGCTCTGGGCTTGTCCCCACACAAAAATCCAGCTCTTAGTGTCCAGTGCTTGGCCACTGCTCACTGAATTTGGGGCTATGCCCTAGAGTCTCCCCCACAACCAGCAGATTGGAGATCTTTATGTAGAAATCCTCCCGTCTGCTCTAACCCCTGTCCAGCTTGGCTGGAAGGGTAATGTTCTATTCTTCCATGAGAATGGTCATCCTATTGTTTCCCATCTGAGGAGTCTCTCTAGGTGATTCAGAAAAGTGGAAATAAGAATAGAAGACAGATAATCTCTTTTGAGTCTAGGCCTAGGCTTCCTTACCTTCCTGATGTTTCTGTATTTCCTAGGTGGTGTTAAGGGTGGATCACGCTCCAAGTAGGTGAGTAATAGGAGGAAGAGCAACAGTCCACACAAGATAGCAAAGATGATATCGATCACCAAGGAAGGGCTAGAGCTCTGCCACGTAGCAAGAATGCTTTTCAGAGAAAAGAAAGGTTTTTCCATCATCTGAATTGCACAGCTGCCTTCAGGCAACTGAGCACTGGGCGTGGCTTGTAGACCAGAGGCCCAGGCCAACATCACAGATTGTAGTCTTGTCACAAAGGGCTTCTGAGAGCAGAGAGGGGGAAACAGAGGATAACCACTACCCCTCCCCCCACCAAGCCTGGCAGTCTCTACCCCTCCACTCTCCTTGGACCTTGTGTACCTTCATCAATTTGCTGTTTATTCTACTTGGAAGCCAGGTATTACCTGGTTCCTGTATCTCTTGGAGATCTTTGTTGAATCCACCAATTTCCAATTGTGTAGCTTTTGATAGTATAGTTCTCTCAGGAATATTAGCCGTTTCACAGGGATTGAAACTCTCAGAATACCTTCTGTCTTCAACTGCATTTTTGAATTTCCCAAATTTACTTTCATTTATTTTTGTGAGAACATTTAAGTTCTACTCTCAGAAAATTTCAGATACCATAAGTCACGACGATATACATTAGATCCTCAGGTCTTTATCTTGTAACTGAAAGATTGTACCCTGTTACCAGCCTTTCCCCGCTATTTCCACCAATCCCAGCCTCAGCCCCTGGCAGTCACTTTTAACTCTATTAGTTCACTTTTATTTTAGATTTCCCATATAAATGACAATAAGCAGTATTTGTCTTTTCTGTCTGGTTTAATTACCTTAATATAATGCCCTCCAGATTCATCCATGTTGTTGCAAATCTCCACTTACTTTTCCCCCACATACTAAGTTTTTTATTTTCATCAATGGAGAGGTAGAACTTTATTTTATACTTACTAAATTTTGACTCTTTAATTTGTTATTGTTTTCATCAACCTCTGCCATCTTCATTCAGAATGACTAACACAAAAGTTTAAATTAATGATTTATTATTTAAAATTCCCCAAAATATGTTTAATAAAAGATATATTATAAAATATGTATAATAAAAATATACAAACAAAACCTGCAAATGATGTTTTATGTTAGTAGCACTTATACTTCTGAGGTTAGAAAAAGCTTCACGGAGACTTATGGGACATGCTCTACACACACATACACACACACTCACATGCTCATATGCACCATCTGACAGACCAATTCATATTTTCAAATCCAAGAATTAAGCATTTCATCATTTTCTTTAAAT